>JARQZK010000019.1:335000-362500 GCA_030704885.1 Cynegetis impunctata | reverse complement strand
TTTCCGTGCCGGTGAGTATATATATATATATATATATATATATATATATATATATATATATATATATATATATATACATTTATATATATATATATATATATATCTATCTATATATATATATATATATATATATATATATATATATATATATATATTTATATTTATATATGACTGATATGGGGAATTATATAAGCCAATTGTGGTTTGTCTCTGTTTGCAGACGACTCCATATTATACATCCTGGTAATGTTGATCAGATGTTTGATTTGGTTAAAGAGAATCTGAATAGACTTTTTGAATATCTATGTGACAACCACCTTAAAGTTACTATAAATAAATCTAAATACATGTTAATGTATACATCATCCAAGAGATTAAAGCGAGTAGACTACGATGAGCAGGAAAAAAGAAGCCACAATACAAAGCTGATAAAATCGATATGGGAAGAAGCCTCCCGGAGAAGAAGGCCACTAGGTAGACCAAAACTAAGATGGTGAGATAACATCCGAAAAGTCCTCTCAATCCTGGGAGTGGACTCTACCCCGGTTTGTAGTGCTACAGAGAGAGAGAGGTACAAGCTAATGCAAAGTAATATCAACAACCTAAAGTTGGAAATATATAAAAATAGCTTAAAGTATGCCAAATTGAATAGGTATTTAGGAATTAATTTGGAAGAAAATTTTAATTTCAAATCACATACCAAAATGTCAAGAAATATACTTCCTTGCTAGCCTTAGCAATAGAGTTAACTCGAATATACGACTCTTATTGTTGCAAACAATGATGATGCCACATGTAGCAATTGCTCATCAGTATTGTTTGCGCTGCAAAAAACTTGCAAGGATAGTATCCAGAAAATCCAAAATAGGGGTATGCGTATTGTATTGAAGTGCAATAGAAGAACACCCATTAAAATGATGCTAGAAGTATTAAACCTGATGAACGTAATTCAGAGAATTGTTTTTAGAACAAACGCTTGATTGTTTATAAAATAGAACATAACATGACACCTAGTTATTCGAAGGAATATTTGCAGAACGTTAATGATTTACATACATGGATATGAAACACGGCAGCGAAATAATTTTTATGTGAATTCCTATAACACCACACATATAAATAACTCAACATTCAGTAGGGGTATCGGATTATGTAACACTTTGCCGAAGAATATAAATACTCGAATAATTATAAATGTTTAAAAAATTGTCAATCAATTATGTTTATGAACATTTTTAAGTCTCTATACCAATACTGAAAAATGTTTGTGTTGTTAATAGCTTTTTATGCTAAATAAATATCATTATAATTATTATTATTATTTTAAAATATAACAACAGCCTTTGGATATTTTGGAATTATATTAAAATGTTTATCACCTTTGATAGGTTCGAAAATTTCAGTTGCATAGGTATATATTTTTTCAGATACCTACATACTACTGAAAAGTAAAATAAAAATTTTTCTCAACAATGGTTATGTAAATTGAGATCCTTCATCGGTTGAAGGTCTCTATCATGAAAAAAAGGCAGAAGATATTAAATGTGACATCTGTTTCATTAGCGGAACCTATCCTGTAAGAATGGAAATCACGGAAAAATCTGTCAAAATAGTAGACAATAAAAAAATTTACTCATTCTCTGTAAATATCCACCCTACAACAATAGTTATATTTTAATAAATTTTTCTATACATTCGGAGGAAAACATTCATGCTGAGGCTGAACTAAAGACAGTATATTCGGTTCAAAATTAATAACAGACACGAATAAAAACAACTGCTAAATACATCTTGAACAACGAAGCTTCAAAAAATTTCAGCTGTGGAGTCAACTATCTGTAGTACACTTTTTCTTTTTATAGACAATTGGAAAGTACTCAGGATCACACCACTTTCCACTCATCTGCAGCATGAAATCGATGAATTTTATCTCCAGTAGTAATATTTTCTAAGCAAATTTTAATACGAAGGAGCGTATTAATCTCAATAATCCGATATATTGTTGGTAAAAAAAGCAATTTCGAATGGCTGAGTGACTTCGAGTTTTCATCAATTATCGAACGGCCTTCAAATGCATGCATAACACCCGTGGAGCAGCGAGGGGAGGGTTTAGGTTTTAGAGGTGAAACCCCCCCAGACTGGCGATCTATGTCAATTGTAGTGTTTGTATCTATACAATAGATATAATACATTATCTCATATACACCAGTAGAGGGCGTATCGGTCAATCTGGGAATCTGGCTTTAGACGCAGTGGGATTAGACGTGCACGGGACTCGCTGGGAGTAGTAGTGAGCCAGTGACACATACAGTGAATTTCCTTTGTTCTCATAGAGAATACTACAAGTGGCGACGAGGATAAAGGTCAGTAAATAAAATTCATTATTTAAAACGGAAGGAAGGTGACAATAAGAGTGGTCGAGTTTTATGCAATCCACATTAGGTGTTATTATACCATATTTATTGGAGTCCCTTACTGGACGATTTATTGTTTCAACTGTTAGTTCGTTATAGAATGTTGGTTACGCAAAATAACTCCAATGAGTTATCCATTTCATTTTATTTAAATCGTCAAAGTAGTATGCAATTGAACGTTTTTAGTCAACTTAATTGGGTGTATTTACAGGTCGCGCCATTCGATCGATCAATCATGGCAAATTAGCTACCACCATCTGAAAAATTGGAGATAGAGGGTGACAGTATGTCAGTTGGCTTGAGTTGGAAAAAATGGAAGCGATCCCTTCGAATTTATGTTGAAGCCGCCGATATTACGATCCCAGCTAAAAAGAGGGCTACATTGCTGGTCCTAGGTGGAAGCGCACTGCAAGAAATAATCTATAACTTGCCTGGAGCAAACATGGAACCTGGGGAGTATGTGAGTATTTTTGAAGTAGCTATCAGTAAACTAGATGAGTACTTTCTACCCAAACAAAACAAGACTTTTGAACCGCACGTCTTCCGGCTTATTCATCAAAATGAAAGGGAAAGTTTTGAAAAATTTCTTATTAAGCTAAGGAATCAGGCAGAAGAAAAAAAAATTAACAATGGGTGCTGAAATTGGATTAGACTGTTATTATGTTATTACTGTTGCCAACACCTTAGACATTGTGAATTACCAATTGGACAGTTACGAACAAAATACAAGAATAAGACAAACAAAGTTAATGTAATAAGAAGTAGAAATGAAGATATTTCAAGATGTACAAAACAAGAAAATGAGCGTAATCAAGAGATACCAAAGTTTACTAGGTTGAAAATTTTATACATGAGTCTCAAGGTCTTCCTTGACCAGCAAAAGACAAGAAATGTAACGGACGTGGAAAATTAGGCCATTGCCAAAGATGTTCCAAAACTAAATCATTTCAACAAAATGTAAGTTCACACAGAATCATGAAAGAAACTATAACAAGTGACAACGGAAGGAAACTACAGTAAATTCTCTGGAAAGTACAATATATATTTAATTTGAACGACGACGCTACGCTAAAATGTGAGATTGAAAGAGTAGATTTAGAAATGTTGATTCAGGATGCAAATTAAATTTAATGTTTTTTAAAACTTGGGAATATTTAAAGAAAAATAAGGTGATTGGTGAAAAACAAGTGAAGGAATCGAATAAAATATTACTAGCATATGGAAACAAGATACTTTTACAGATTAAAGGTTCTTTTGAGGCAATAATAAAAGCAAAAAAAAAAAAATGGAACGCGCCACTATTCACGTTATAGAAGAAGGATCCCGAAACCTACTTGGTAATGACAGTGCATTGCGATTGAGTGTTCTGAAGTTAGGTGTGGAGGTAAATCAAGTTGAACAGGAATCAAACAAACCTTTCTGAAATTTAAAAATATTTCAATTGAGGTACCTATTGATTAGTTCAGTTAAACCAGTTATGCAACCCTACCAGAGAATACCAATGCCATTGGAAGAAAAAATAAATAGTCAAATCCAAGAATTACTAGATCTAGACATAATAAAAGATAATGAACCTTCACCGTGGGTTTCTCCTATAGTTCCAATCCTTAAAAATGATGGTGATGTACGCTTATGAGTTGACATGCGACGCGCTAACGCAGCCATTTTAAGAGAAAACCATCCATTATCCTGTATGAAAAGCTTATTAGCAAAAGTAAAGAAGGCACAATATTTTTCTAAGCTTGACATAAAAAACGCATTTCATAAGGTAGAACTACACCTGGACTCAGGATATTTGACCACTTTTATGACGTCTAATGGCCTTTACAGATATAAAAGACTTATGTTCGGAGTCACATGTGCTCCAGAACTTTTTCAGACAATTATGGAGACAATGCTAATAAAGTGCGTATGAGCTACAAATTTTATTGATGACATATTAATCTGGGGGAACAACGAAAAAGAACACGAACTGCGACTTTTCAATGTGATGGAGGTGTTGAAACTAAACAATGTACTATTAAATCAAGAGAAATATATTTACAAAGTACACACAATGTACTTTTTGGGACATGAACTAAATCCGGAAGAGGTGAAACTGCTGCCTAAATATATGAAGATTATAACTGAATTTAGAGTGTCAAAAACAATAAAAAAATTACAAAGTTCGTTAGGTTTAGTAAATGGATCCTGAATTTGGCCACGATGACAAAACCTCTAAAACAAATACTAAGACATAAACTAGGAAAGACGGCTAACATAGAAAAATACTGGAAAGACGATCATGAAGAAGAATTTGAAAAGTAAAAAAGGATGCTGTCTAAAATAGAAACGTTAGGATATAACGATATTAAAGACGAGACGCAAATAAAAGCAGACGCAAGTCAATCTGCAAGAGCAGATTGACATTAAAATACCAAGGATTATAGTATACGGAAATAGGACACTCAGTCAATGTGAAAGGAAATAAAGCCAGACAGTAAAAAGAGGCCTTGCGCTGGTATGGGCTCTCGAATATTTCAACATATTTCTATTTGGTAAAGAATTTGATTTGATAACGGATCCAAACTATCTACCCGTGTGGAAAGGTGGGTGTTACGATTTCAGGCGTATCGCTATAATATGAAATATAAACCGGGTAAGACCAATATTGCGGACCCACTATCGAGGTTATGTAAAAATTCAGACCGGCCAATTCGCTCATCAGAAGAGAATGTTCATGTATGTTCATGTATGTTCATCAGATAGTTGAACTCGCGAGAGCTTGTGCAATCTCAATGCAACAAATAATTGAAAAATCAAAGCGATCAGGCAATCACCAATTTTAAAAAAGGAATTTATACTCACTAATGGGATGAGTCCGTGAAATCATATAAAATATTTTCGGATGAGTTGCGTTTTTATGAGAACATCCTATTGAGAGGAAACAGGATCGTTATTCCACAGAATCTCAGGAAGCAAGTTTTACTAGCAGCTCACGAGGGCCATCCCGGTATGGTCACCATGAAGAGTCGCCTTCGTTCTAAAGTCTGGTGGCCTAGGATCGATAAGGACGTCGAGTAAATAGTAAACAGTTGCAAAGGAGGCACCCTGGTTAGCTTACCAAATACTCCAGCACCAATGAAACGTCGAGAACTTCCATGTGAACCCTGGATTGATATTGCGATGAACCTACTGGGCCCATTGCCGACTAAAGATTATATTCTAGTAATTATTAACTATTATTATTTTAGTAATCATCGCTATGAAGAGATCAATATTACCAGAACTATAACCAGCTCACAAGTTATTAAGATTCTGAGAGAACGGCAATTAATTAGCGAGGAGTTCGAGAATTTTAGCCGTGATTGTAATATTAAACATTTTAATACTGTGCCATATTGGCCACAAATACGAAGAAGTGGATCGTCAAAACAGATGTAAAACATATTGAAAAGACTCAAATTAGGTTCTAGTGAAAATCGAGTTATGAAAGACACGTTATATGAATACCTCATGATGAACTCCACTCCTCATTCAGTTACGGGAAAGACGCCGTCAGAACTTTTTTTTCAAAAGAATGAACGGGGATAAAATCCCCATGTTGAAAAATATGAACCAAACGAATAATGACACGGAAGTTAGAGACCGAGAAAAGTTACAAAAAGAAAAAGGAAAGGAGTATGGAGACCGAAAGAGAAGAGCGGAAAATCCAGAACTGACAGAAGGTGAGAAATAGAAAAGACTAACAAGCTCTCAACTACTTTCAAGTCAACACCACATGTAGTAGAACAATCAGAGGGAGGGGATACTACAATAACGAATGAAGAAACCGGACAGAGACTAATAAGGAAAGTGATTCATCTAAAGCGAGTAGAAGGACCATGGAAATCAGTGGAAGATGAGAACAATGAGAATGAGGATCAGGGAAATCAAATGAAATAAAATTATAGAAATTAGAATGTAATGTAATGTGCTGTGATTAGAGTTGAATGATTGTATATTTAAGTTATAACTAAAAATGATTATCTGAGATACTGATTGTACTTAAATTGAATAAAATTAAGTAAAAAGGAAGGGGCGTAGTGTTTGTATCTATACAATAGACATAATAAATTGTCTCATGTACACCAGTAGAGGGCGTAGCGGTCAATCTGGTAATCTGGCGTTAGACGCAGTGGGATTAGACGTACGCGGGAGTAGGAGTGATTTAGGGACACATAAAGTGAATTTCCTTTGTTCTCATAGAGAATACTATAATCAATGTTGGTAAAAAAATTAATTTAAGCAATAGTGGCAATAAACGATTTTCAATTGAAAAAAAATTTTATTTTGGTGAAAAATTGATTGGCAATAGTATTACTTGTTTTCGGGGCTCCACACGCCCTTACCCCTAGACGGCCACGTGTTGTCTAAAACTGAAAAGCCACAAAGTGCGATTGAGGCGTTCGAAAGGCGCAATAAAAATTTCCAATAATTCATAATCTTTTAATTACATATAATGGTAACTTTTCCAGTCACTACATGTTCTTGTGAAATATCGTTTTCTTTCTTAAAATTTCCTGAGAATTATTTGCGCAATTCTACTGATGATGACAAATTAAACGGCCTTGTTATGATATCTATACATTCAGATATTTCTATTCTGGAGAACGAAATTCTTGATGTCATAGCTCTTTAATCTCGCCGTCTTAAAATAGTAAGATCATGATAAATGAGTAAATTTCAATTGACATTTATTATGTTGATGTCTTTTTCATTCCTTGTTTTGATTTCATGAGTATACTAGTAATCAGTGCCCTGAATTTTTTTTGTCGTTTCAAATGTATTTTATATGTATGCTGTTTGAGATTTGAGTATTTATTTGTCGTATTTCATTGAAAATTTTATTGTATTTCATTAAATGAAGTTTATATGTACGTTACGTTTTGTGTTCCATAATATTATATTCTCCTTTGTTATACTCCCTCCAATATTTTCTAGAAACCCCCCTAATACAAAATTCTGGCTGCGCCACTGAGTAACTCCATCCCTACATATTATTGTTCGAAGGATTCTAGTAATCTGGTGGAACAAAGGTAGCAATTAAAAATACGAAACTAGTTTTTTAAAAATTCTTAAACCAATGTTATATGGATAATTTTGTTAATTTCACGGAAATGAAAGAAATAGCTCGTAAAGCATTCGAACAGAGCGAAAGAAATTCATGGAAGGTATTCTGTTTGAGCTTGAATAGCTTCACTTCCATAACAAAAGGTCCGTTGAATAAAACATAAACCATTATCTCTCACATCCTATTGTAGCTGATCAATGGAATACAAATTAACATAATAAAATGGGTCCTCATTCCACTACCCCAGTAGAAAAATACTTTTGAATTGATAAGGCCGATACTTGATTTAAAACAATAAACATATTAAAACAACAGATAAATGAAAATTTTCACGTATACTAAAAACAATAACGCATGAAGTACGTTTCGGTGAGAATTCACCTTCTTCTGATACTAAGAGGAAAACGATTACATTTCTCGAATACATTCAATATCATGAAAAATACATACATCAAATTATGTATGAAGGGTAAAAACAGTGGTTTATACAAATCATTACTTAAAAAGGTATTTGAAAAGGTTATTTCATACTGAACTGCTGGTCTGGTAATTCCATGATTTGAAAAATATTAAGAACGGGGCATGTAGTAAGGTCAATCTAAGGTTATTCAATATGATGTTTATATTCATCAATCTGTAGCGATTCTAATTTAATATTTCAAAGTCTGAATTGAATGTGTGATTTTCATTGATTGAATATTTTGCATAATATGAATCCCAGATTTGATTAACAAAGCTCCTTATATCATCCGAAATTCCGGTCTACAAGCTTCTGAAAGCTATACCAATAAAAAAAGTATAATAACTACCACATTTTATATTCTCCTAATTCGTTGTTCTTGTGGAGCTTTGATGTATTCTTCAATATATGTTTTCCTGAGTTATTTCTGGTACGACAAGCAATGATGATATTGTGCTTAGATAAAAGTGATTTGAGTTTGTAAGTTAAGCTGCTATATTATATACTATCTCTGATATGGAAAAACTCCTGGCAAATAACCTTTTTTAAATACTTCTTATCAATTATTTCATGATTTTGGGTTATAATTATTATTTTCGGTAATTTGTTTGATTATATTCTTCTGGAATTAATAATCCAAGTAATTGACTAAAGTATCTTCTTCCATTTCGAAAGAAAATTTTATATTATTAGTTTGAAGAGTTAATGAAAGTTTGAATGCTGTCGAGTTGTCTAAGAGAACCAGTGAAAAACAAATAATGTCAGCCGCATAATCCTATGAACCAGTAAATGAATTGTCGACTGACATTTCACCTGCTATGCGTTTGTCCATATTAAGCTCTCTTTTTCCTGTGTTATCTGGAATCCGAAATTCAGTATACATATCACATGTCTAGAACGGGTACAAAATAGGTTCTCAAAATACCTTGGAATTGAGAGCAATATGACAATAGTGAACCACAATTATCCCAATATTCGATGTAAATAGAACGGAAGTGAAGTATAACCGATCTTTGTATGCTTCAAAAAATATCAAATAATCATGGTGATTCACATGAGCTTTTAACAAAACTTAATCTAAGGGCTCCAAAGCACAACGCAAGAAATAGAGATTTATTTTCAGTAGATTTGTATCGAACCAACATTGGACAGAGCTCTTCAATCTGTAGATTTCAAACACTGTTGAATTCCTATACTCATTTTCTGGATTTAGATAAATTTGTTTTGTCAATAAAGTCCTATAAGTCGCCTGAAGAAATACTTCTTATAAATCTAGAGGAAAAGAATAAGCTTCACTTTTTTTCATATTTTTTGGGTTTTCTTATATGTAATATATAATTAGAATCTTAAAATGTTTAGAGTGAAATTTAAGTTGGTTATATAGTGGATGATGTTCTAGTACTTTGTACTGTTCAAAACATATTAGTGAATAAATAAATAACTGGAAGGCATTAAAATATATATTATACTCCCAATTGCCTAAACAAATATTCTTATTCCTTCTGTCTTCACAGTTTAAAATGTTCAGAATATAATTAGAAATTCAATTATATTCACAAAGGCAATATTGAAGTAAGAGGATTAGTTGTAGATTTTCCTTGGGTGAAAGAGCCTTCGGGTATTTCTGGAAAACGATAAGGTGGATATACTGGCTAAAGAAGCTACTCAGTCAAACAATTTTGAATAATATCTATGTTTCAGACGTTATTCCTTTCATTGAAGAGGATATTCAACAAAAGTGGTAAACTATCTTTCAAAACAAAGAATTTGTTGGCAGTTTCATATCTATTCATTATCTCTGAAAAATTCGTTGGTTTGAAAATAACGAACTGAATAAAGATTGGTATCTACTTTCAACCAATAGCAATAGATATCTTATCCGTATTAGAAGTATACTCAGAAGTGCACGTGCAATCTGCCCGCAATATATGTACATAATGAATTGCAGAAACGATCATATATGACTGGACGAAATGAGGGACGAGTCAAATTATATATCAATGAAACATTCAAACAAAATATCGCGAAAATAGGTATATGTGAAGCTATGCTTGATACTACGAACCTTTTACATCTCTCAAATATGTTTATCAGTATAATATTGAAATAAATTTCAAAGTATATCAATTTATCTACAAAAATCAAATAGTAACTTGAAAAATCAACATTGAAGTTCACGATGCATTACTCCCATGTCCTCCCCTGTGCACTGTATGCTCTGTTTTCGTGATTTGAAATGTACGTGTATGAACAAAAATCGCTATGATCAACCGTTATCTTCTGAAATAATACAAGTTAGGTAGGGTAAAAAAGTTTAAAAAAGATTCTTTCCATATCATCTACAAAATCCATCTCATACAAAAACAAAATACAAGATGGGAAATAAAACCACAGAAACTCACACAATTTATATAAAATTATTTTAGTTATTTGGTTTAATTATTACCTACTGGATAATATTCGAGCACTAAGTGTGTATTGGTTTTTTTTCTGTATATTAAAATTGAATCTATATTTGAAAAAGAAGTGGTTCGTTCAGTGGCTGATATTGTTTGTGTTTGAGTTCGATGAGTGAATTACTGTGTTATGATTCCTGTTGTTTGCTAGAAAGATTGAATCTGTATTCATTGTACTTTTATGATAAATATCAATTTAAGAGTATTTTTCAGAATAAAATTCAATCCGTTAGAATCGCATCTCGACGCTATGCATTTAGCTCGAAAAATACTACCTTAGTGATGAAGCTCTGCTGCACATGAGCCTTTTATTAATTACAAATCAAATAAAATTATATCTGATGTTATAGCATGGAATAGTTCATATAACCTAATTAGAAAAAGTAAAATTTTTCTATTTAGTTGAACAAAACAAAACAATCATAGGTCTTTCGATATAGTAGTTTGCTATAGTATCCACAAAAAAATATAACCAAATAATTTAGGAAATTAGTAGATTTTTATTGGGGTAGGTATAATTGTTTCTCTTGAAAGTTAATGAAAATAATTCTAGTTGCCAATATTTAAAATTCAAATTTTCACAATGAGTTTCGTCTAATTGACATAGAAAAACTATTGAAAATATGTGCGAGAAACCAGCTTCATGATTAGCTAACGTGTTTATAATAATATAAATATTTTCAACCAATCTGAGTTTCGTGATTATCACTCATGTGGTTCTGTTGTTGGTGATATGACCTGAGTGACAAAGAAATAAATGGTTTAGTTTTTCAATAGACAATTGTGCATTTTCATTCACAAATTCGAGTGTAACAATATATATATATATATATATAAATATAAATATATATATATATATATATATATATATAAAAATGGTTAACATCTTTTTCAGTTTACCTTCTGCCTGATAATGTATATATGACCATAGTGTGACCCATTTTTGATGGAAACACCCCTATAAAATTTGAAGTTGTGAACCGATTGCAACCATGTTTTTTTTAAATGTCAAGTACTAAAAGGTCCACCTCGGGACAAAATAAGCAATGTTTAATCCAATTTTCAGAGCATTATATGATTTTTTCTTAGCCGAAATTGGGGATATTTTATTAGCGATTTTTTTATTGAAAAAGTTAACACGCCACTGGATTCAGCGTGTCCCTAAATAGGTATGACTTAACAGTCACAATAAAATAGCCCAACAGATAGCCATAGAAATAATTTTTTTATGATTTCAAGAATGAAGTGCCATTACATAAATTTTCTACAAACCTCTCCAGCACTTCTAAAGTCATCTCCCGAAAGGCGTATAATTTCAATTTGTTTGCTACGCTCAATCATTTCTATGGCAACTAAGATTTAAATTGAAAAATCTATTAGGTTTTTGTTTTAGTTGATTTTCGTGAAAACTTGAATGTAATTGCGTTATTTTCCGTGAAAATATTTACGCTATTTCATTGTTGAAATCAAAAAAAAATATATTTCCATGGCTATCTGCTGATAATTTCGACCTGCCCTGAAAATTGGAATAAACATTTCAAATTTTGTCCCAAGGTAGACCTTTTAGTACTTGACATTTCAAAAAAAGAGTGGTTGAAATCGGTTTACAACTTCAAAATTTACAGGAGTTTCTATTAAAAATGGGTCACACTGTATATATACATATATATATATATATATATATATATATATATATATATATATATATATTAATATATATATATATATATATATATATTAATATATATATATATATATATATATATATATATATAGATATATATATATATATATATATATATATATATATATAAATATATATATATATATATAATATATATATATATATATATATATATACTATATATATATATATATATATTAATTATTCATTCAAATTCTGTGGTTCCCTTCCCATCTAAAATCGACGGACCTGTCTGTTGATATTGGACTAAATAGCACGTAATTAATAACTGAAGACGGCCACCACAGCCGCAATGAAAAATTTTTGAAAACAAGATAAATAGTACCCTATTCTTTGACTTTTCAAAATCAAAATAATTTGAACCTATTTCGAACATTACGTGGGTAAAGGTTTCTTTGGTTTCCCTTACCATCTAATCATAAAAGATATGAATGTAAATAGTCGACTGAATAGCACGTAATAAATAACAAAGAACGGCCACAGTCGGAAAAAAATTTTAGTGAGACATAGTAGTCTTTTTCTATTCAAATTTTTTCGAATCAATAAATGTCAAGAGATATTTCAATTTTTTCAAAAGTTTTGATAAAGCCGCGAATGTCGTGGCGAAACGTCAACTTTTTAATCAAATCGAGTTTTTCGAGATTCAACAAGCCTGTTATTGCTAATAATTATCAAAAGATTATATATATATATGTATATATATATATATATATATATAAATATATATATATATATATAAATATATATAATATATATAAATATATATATATATATATATGTATATATATATATATATATATATATATATATTTATATATATATATATTTATATATATATGTATAGATATATATATATATATATATATATATATATATATATATATATATATTTATATATTTATATATATATATATATATATATATATATATATATATATTTATATGTATACAGATATATATATATATATAATATATATATATATATATATATATATATATATATATAAATATATGTATATATATATATATATATATATATATATATATATACATGGTTCCCCAAATTCGATGGCCTATTAGAAGTATCTGGAGAACGAAAGCAGTTAACGACATGAAATTCGGGCTACACGTATAAGAGGTTATGATCTACACTTGGAAAATATTATCATCATTGCAACGTTGCGAGATCTACGGGTAAGTTATGCTCACTATGTTATTTCAAATGGCACACCATGTATATTTTAAAATTTTTTCATTCTGTGGAACATTCTGAAACTTTCTTATAGACCATATGACATACCTATCTTGAGCCTTTTCCAAAATGAAAATCATTTTTCGAAAAATTGGACAAAAATCATCTCCGAATTAAAAATTTATTCTTTCTCAACAATCACAGCTAGAGCCCTGAATTTTTTTTCAGAGAATCATATAGGATTAGTTCAACACAATAAATTATGAGAGTCAAGGTATCTCATACAGGGTGTTCACAATATAATGTTCTTTGGATACAACATAAAAGTAAAATTTATGCATTAATTTCGAATGGGACACCCTATATATTTTTTGCAGCATTCAAAGGAAGAACAAATTTCTCAACTGAAAGTATAATATAATATAATACCTATCTCTAGCGGTTCAACAAAACTACAAAAACTGAATTAGAAGAAACATAACTTTTCATTCTAGGCCTGAGGGTTATCATAGCAACGCAAATAAATATCACCGGTTTGCTCACCTTTAACCTCGAACTTTAGCACATGTCAGATATTCAAAAAAATACAGACTCTAAACAAAACTTGAAATAATAATAATAATTAGGTTTGCAATGCAAGCTGCTGTTTGCAAGCATTCCTTCGACTGAATTTGAGATTTTCAAAAATGATAGTAATGTCGTCCTTAACCAACATGTATGCTATTGATTGCCGTTTTAATTTTAGTGAAACAAAAGGCCGTTCCGAATCTGCGATTAACATGTTCAATACATGTCCGCACATATGTGGGTCTATGCTCCTCTGTTATGACATAAACATAGGTGTTTGTGTCGTAGACATGTCCGCATTCAGGCAGGGCGCAGAATCGGAACATACATGTTGGTTAAGGACGACATGACTTTCATTTTTGAAAATCTCAAATTCAGTTGCTTGCTTCGCTCAATATTTGCAAACAGCAGCTTGCATTGCATACCAAGTTATTATTATTATCATTATTATTCACTTTTTGGTTAGAGTGTGTATTTTTTTGAATGCCTGACATGTGCCAAAGTTCGAGGTTAAAGGTGAGCAAACCGGTGATATTTATTTGCGTTGCCATGATAACCTTCAGGCCTAGAATGAAAAGTTATGTTTGTTATAATTGAGTTTTTCTAGTTTTTTGCCCATAAGTCTTGAACCGCTAGAGTTTCAGTACTTTCAGTTGAGGAATTTGTTCTTCCTTTGAATACTGCTAAAAAATATAGGGTGTCCCATTTGAAATTAATGCATACATTTCACTTTTATGTTTTACCCAAAGAACATTATCTTGTGAACACCCTGTATCAGATACTTTGAATCTCATAATTTATTGTGTTGAACTAACCTCATATGATTCTCTATCAAAAATTTCAGGGCTCTAGCTGTGATAGTTGAGAAAAAATAAATTTTTAATTCGGAGATGTTTTTTGCCAAATTTTTCGAAAAATAATTTTCATTTTGGAAATGGCTCAAGATAGGTATGTCATATGGTCTACAAAAAAGTTTCAGAATGTTCCACAGAATACAAAAATTTTATGTATGTATATTATTAATATACATGGTGTGCCATTTGAAATAACATAGTGAGCATAATTTACCCGTAGATCTGGCAACGTTGCAATGATGATAATATTTTCCACGTGTAGATCATAATCTCTTATACGCGTAGCCCGAATTTCATGTCGTTAACTTCTTTCGTTCTCCATATACCTCTAATAGGCCATCGAATTTGGGAAACCCTGTATATATATATATATATATATATATTTATATATATATATATATATATATATATACAGGGTGTCACCGGGAAAGAACGCATCGATCTGATATATGGAAAACTACACATTAGGAAACTTTGAAAATTTGACAGTATACTAATGTTGATAGGGGCAACCCGACTAAAATATTTTCAAGATGGGCACTTCCGGTAGTACCGGAAATAGACCCTAAGTCGCTTATTTTAAATAGGATACCCTATATGTTATTACATTTTTGAATTCTACTTAAGATTCTAGGCAGATTCTTCGCATCATGTCCTATACCTAAGTCTAAGCGTTTTCGACATTTTTAGGTTATTATGTCAAAAACGACGATTGCAAGCCCTAATATAATTATCAATTGTTCCTATAAGGAAGCCATTTTTACTTTCTTTGGGTTAGAATCCTTGTTGAAAATGACCTACTTTAATAGATTTTGTATAATATTTGGATTACTAATCATACAGAGTGTTCAAAAAATAAGATCTAAAATGAGATTGAGGAAACTGACAAAAATCAATTTTTTCAAATAGAAACCCCCCATTTTTCTTATTTTGTAGTATTTAGCATTTGAAAAGAAGGAAACTCTATATAAGGTTATCTATACCTAAAATTTGAAGTTTTTGAAATATTGCCAATTTATAATTTTTATAATGCGATTTTGCATTTAATCGTTAAACAATTAGATCTAGGATAGCCACGATCAAATTTGACATTTCAAATCATCGTAATGGCACCCCAGTTATATTAAACAAACGAAGATTATTTAAACTTATTTATTATTCATGAACAATGTGACAAAGTTATTTCAAGAACATGTTATAAATTTGTGACACCATATCCTCAAAAACAGAAACACATGAATTTTGATATCTCAACATCTTGCGGAATTTTGAAGTTGACTATTTGGACATCTTGCCCCTGGCTGAACTTCGAAACCTTTTCTACCAACATAATGGGGCACCTCCACATAATGCCCATTAGGTCAATAATTATCTGGAAAACAATGGACCAAATCTTTGGCCACCTCGCTCCCCGGACCTATCAGTACTCGATTTTTATTTATGGGGAACAGTGAAAAATAACCTTTATAAAACATCAGTGACCACCATGGAAGACTGCATGAGATGTGTTAGAACAGCATTCGAAGACCTGGACCCCCAGTCAATAAGAAGAGCCACTCATGAACAATTGCTGCTTAGATGCGAAAAATGTTTAGAAGTTCAAAGACACCAATTCGACCATTTACTTAAACAATTTTTTCATTATTTCTATTTCTAATTTCGATATCAATATTTTCATTTTCAATAACTAGTTCATTTCTGTATACTTTTCGTCTGCGGCTCCAAAGTTATTCAAGCTTAGACTTAGGTATACGACATGATACATAGAATCTGCCTAGAATCTTAAGTAGAATCCATAGAATAAGCAACTTATGGTCCATTTCCGGTACAACCGGAAGTGCCCAACAGATGAAAATATTTTAGCTGTATAGGTCCCAATACATCTAGCCAGTTTCCAAAATTTCAAATTTTTCCTACATTCAGTTTCTGAGATATCGATCGATGCAGTTCGTCGTGGTCCACCCTGTATATAAACAGGGTGTCCCTAAATTGGATGTCAATATTTTTCAACCACGTATTCTACTTTCGAAATTAGAGATAAAAGTTCATATAAACTAGAGTGCACAACTTCTTCGTTGTCAAGATGCAGGGTGAATATGAAGACCTGATGGTGGTTTTTTGTAAATATTTTCAAAACCTGTGAAAGTAATTGGTTAAAATTTGATACAGTTACTAAACTTTTTACGCACTATTTAATGTACTAAAAGTTAGTGTTAGTGTTACAATATTTTCAGGAGTGAGTAGTGCAGGGGGGTATTGGCAAACAATTTTGCTCAAATTTTTTGGTAGTTAATTTATATATATTAGTAGTTAATATATATATATATATATATATATATATAATATATATATATTTGAATAGTATATATATATATATATATATATATATATATATATATATATATAATATTAATGGAGCTATGAATTCTCTAAAAGATTTTCCTATATATATATATATATATATATATATATATATACACATTGTCCTTCATAAAGCTCGCATCATATGGAAAAAACTTTTATTAATAATTCATTATGAAATTCATCTTGTGCTTTAAAAAATATGAAAAACGACCTACTCGGATGTGATCACGTGAATTTCGCTACCTGTCAAAAGAAATATATTTATTCGAATTTGAAAAAATTTTTCAAGAAAAGTTGTTTTTCTTCGATTTCACTCCTACGTCTCAGATTTGAACGTTCTATTGCAACTTTCACATTTTCCATTTTGTTTTGGTAATTACAAAATTTCTGGAACACTGAAAACTTCGTAACATCGATTGAACTGTTTTATACCAGTATGACTTTGGTATCATTTCGATACTTAAATGAAGTCTGATCCTACATGCTTGAAGATACGTCTACTTTGCATCAAACATAACAGAAATGTTAAAGCAGTAATTTTCATTTTCTTGAGAATAACATATTTTTGTTGATAATTCCTGATTGAAAGTTAGTCGCATATTAGAGCTACCGGTATAAAACAATTTTGTCGAAGTTACGAATTTTTTAATTTTCCAGAAACTTGTAATTGTGTAATTAACAAAAAAATGGAAAAAACTGGAAGTTGCAATAAAATGTTCTAATTTGAGATGTAAGTGTAAAATCGAAAAAGAAACAACTTTTTTTTTTGAAAATCGAATAAATGAGATTCAGCGATTACTTTGAAAAAATAATACTTTTGAAAGGTAGCGATAGTCACGTGACCACATCCGAGTAGGTCATTTTTCATATTTTTCAAAGCACAATACAAGTCGAATTCCATAATATATTTTCAATAAAAGTTTTTCCCATATGATGCGTACTTTATGAAGGGCAGTATATATATATATATATATATATATATATATATATATATATATATATATATATATATATATATATATATATATATATATATATATCCGCATTTATCTTTTTTTAGCAATAACAGACAACTGAATTGTCACGGAACATTGACATGTGGATTATCATAATAAACATCTTTTCGCATCTGTTGACAAATTTTCAGGATACGCACAGAAATATCCCAAGACTGTAATTTGATTTTATTCATCATCTTTGATACGTTTCATTTTTCCTTATTTTGCAATAAACCGTCCGTGAGTATTACTATTGTAAATTAGTCATCCCTATATGGCGATATCTGATTAATGGAATGAAAAGTAACAATATTGTTGGCAGTAATTTTTAATAATTATCATAAATAATTTTATAGAAGCAGAAAATATATTTTTTCTTTTTCATTTCAGGTCAATCATATGAAGTTATGCAGAATTTGCTGCAGTTAGCATGCAGAGTAATAACTACACAAATTCGTCGGAACCTGACTTGAACCTACAAGCAGATATAAACTTAATTAAACATGTTAAAATAATACTGTGCACTACTTGCATCATAGCTGTTCTGACTAATCTCAAAGTTTTTACCTGCATTCACTGGATAAGAAGACCAATAACTTCAGTATTGAAAATAAGTTTGAGTTTAGCCTTAGCAGATAGCTTTGCATCTTGTATTTCAGGAGTTATTCTATTTTCTGAAGATTATATCACTTTTAGATTATTTATTATAATAGACTTGATCAGACTTTGTCTTATACTGGTTACGGTTTTTCATCTCTCAGGCCTTGCGTTCAGCCATTACATGGGAATATATAAACCACTACACAACAATTCCAAGTTGTCTCGAAAAAGTATAGCTGGAGTTTTGGCTGCTCTGTGGTTGATTCCTACCTTGTTTGTCGTACTTCTTTATACAGCAGCTGGTGGTTTCCCTTTTTGGCTATCACTGTATAACGGCAAACTTGAGGAAACTACTTTATTTATTCACACTTTTCGATTCAGAATGATTTTTGCATCATTCATTGCTGTATCTATGATATGTATCGTGATTTGCTATTTCTCTATACTTCTGATAATTGAGAAGCAGAGAAGAATATGGAAAAAGTTTTCTTTCGAGGATGAAGCTTCACAGAAAGGATCTTCTGCCAAAATAATAATAGATCGACATACAAATCATGCCTCAAATAGACTCAAAAATAATTTTAAAGCAGTATGTACTACTTTGATTATCATGGGATCTTGCTTTATGGGTTGGATTCCTGCTTTAACTATATACACCATTGCATGTAGCCAAGATTGTTTGATAAATGGAAAACTTCTTCAATACTTGAATGAAAATTATAGACGTCAAGTTATTTTCTTGAGGTTTTTCGATAATGAGATGCTGTTTCTAAAGATGATCGTGAATCCTATCATCTATAGTATAAGGATGAAAGAAATACAGGTAAGTAATTTCTATCACAACCAATATGACATAATTTGGTTTTTATATTTATGTGCCGACTATGTTTTAGCGGTTAGCCAAACGAGTTCATAATTTATAAAATTAATAGATTTGAATTCTGATAGTGCTAACACATTTTTGTATGAATTTCACCAAATTTATAAACTACAACAGACGTTTTATTCTTTAGATATTTTGAAGACATAGAGGGTAGCACGAAAACGAATCAAGTTTGAATTACGGAATCTAGCAGTGGATAATTCATTACTCAAATAGAAACAGTAGCAGAGCTTTGTCACTAAAGTCATATTCTTTCCTCATTTCTGCTTTTTTCTACATAAATCCAAACTCCTAATCCAAGTTGGAGGAACTGAAGAGATGCACAAAGCATGAAAACCTTCAAAGACCCAAGAAATGTATCCATAAAAATTTGCAACAGAGAAAAAATTTGAAGTAACCTTCTAACTGAATTTGGAAAGGCTGTAGAGATGTGCAATATTCGGAAATTCTCAAGAAAACTTGATGTTTCTGTATAAAGTTGCGTAGATAAAAATAATCAATTGAAATTACTGGTATGCATTCAAATAATACCAACTCAAATTTCAACCACGAAAAAACAACAGATCAAAAAAAAAATTATAATTCAGCCAAAAGCTATATATATATATATATATATATATATATATATATATATATATAATATATACTATATATATAATATATATACATACATATATATATATATTATATTATATACTATATATATATATATAGTATATATATATATATATATATATATATATATATATATATACAGGGTTATTCTCGTTATTCAACACGAAGAGTTATGGCTAAAGTATTCGATTTTCAAAAAAAATTTTCTTTTGGATAGATAGAGACCTATTAGACCTACATTTTAAAAATATTTTCATGTTGTACAGGTCGTTCCAAAAACACGAAAAGTATCAAAGTTGGTATGTCTTAAATGGAATACCCGGTATATTAATTCATCTTTGAATTTTACAGTGAAAACAAATGCCAGTTTCATTAAGGTTTAATTCACCTAAACCTGGTAAAATTGTTTTTGAAATATTTCGTAATTTGTGAAAATGTTGTATAAATTTCAACGCTCAAACTTTCAACCGGTGTTTTCTTGTTTTTAACCAAATTAGTGATAAGGCCTACTAACTGGATCAAACTTTATGTCGTACTTGTAAAATATTGACTAACTTAGACTTAACGGTGTAAAAATAAAGGTAAAACAATTGCAATCTTGAAAGGGCACTAACTTATTTAACTTAAATGGGACACCCCGTATTTTATATCACCAACAGTAAAATTTAATTGTCTATCGAATACCTTAATACATTCCAATCGATATCTCTTCACGTTTTCAAATAAAATGAACATTTTCTTCTTGCAAACTGATTTTGAGAAATTTATCATTTATCAAGTCACCTTTTGCGTTTTGAGAAATCAGAATTGATTGAAATAAACATCAAGATCATAATAATATATGCGTTTATCTTTCAATATCTTAAATGTTATGTACTAGTTCAAATTATGAAGGAAAAAGAAATTAAGAATATGAAACAAGCAATATTTTATATCAAGCGTTAAAAATGGCGACCACCAGAGTCTAAACACAAACCTTTCCTTTTTATAAAACCTTCAGCGACATCTAATAACATACGCGGAATAACATTTAGAAAAGCTTCACTGATACGCTGTTTTCATGGGAGTCTTATTAAATAAAAAATTCCTTAAAATTTGTTTGCAAAATGAAAATGCTCATTTTATGTGAAGACGTGGAGAGTTATAGATAGGAATGTATTCAGGTATTCGATAGACAATTAAATTTCACATCTGTTGGTGACATAAAATATGGAGCGATCCATTCAATGAACAAAACTAAATTTGAATTTACTACTTTTATTACCACAAAATATTTTGAAAAATATAACACTGCGATTGCAATTTCGGTCACTAGACCATCATCAGGCTAATTGAGTTAAGAACCGAATACAGAATAATTATAGATTTGCGCTTACGGGTGGGAAAGAATTATTGCAGGTACCTGAATAGACAAGAGGAACATATTTCAAGGGCTATTCGAGTGAATTTCCCAAATTGGTACAATACAATGTTCTGAGAAAAGTCGTTATTGTTTGAATACACTAAATATAGGAGAATATATCAAGTCAATCTGGTCATTCAGCAAGATATCTTTTGCATTATGATTGAGTTTAAAAATTTCTAATGATTCTAAGTAAGTAAGTTTGGTTCCTTTCGGTAATTTGTGCATGATTTGAAAATTATCTATTTGTGGAAATGGGTGGTGGTTTTCACGGCAATGATTTTATTTTTCAAAAAAGATTGTTGTGTTCTTTAAATCTTGTCTTGATCGATCGACCAGTCTGACCTATATATACTCCTTCACATACAGGACAAATCAACTTATAAACTCCTGAACTTTCAAATTTTGAAGTGATATCTTTGGTATTGAATAAAAATTCTGAGAGTTTTGTCTTAGGTTTGAAAGCAATTTTAATATTACATTTAGGTATGACATCAGCAACTTTTTCTGTTAGAGGACCAAAATATGTTAAAGATGTGAAGTTTTCCGATTTTTCTACTTTTAATTGAGGATATATGCTGTATGTACAACAGCATATATCCTCAGCAAGATATATGCTGTATGTACAACAGCATATATCCTCCTGTATGTGAAGGAGTATATATAGGTCAGACTGGTCGATCGTTCAAGACAAGATTAGAACACCAACAATCTTTTTTGAAAAATGAAACGGATTCAACGTTTTCAAATCATTCCCTTGAAAACCACCACCCATTTCCACAAATAGATAATTTTCAAATCATGCACAAATTACCGAAAGGAGCCAAACTTACTTACTAAGAATCATTAGAAATTTTTAAACTCAATCATAATGCAAAAGATATCTTGCTGAACGACCAGATTGACTAGATATATTCTCCTATATTTAGAGTATTCAAACAATAACGACTTTTCTCAGAACATTGTATTGTACCAATTTCTGAAATACACTCGATTAGCCCTTCTTGAAATATGTTCCTCTTGTCTATTCAGGTACCTGCAATAATTCTTTCCCACCCGTAAGCGCAAATCTATAATTATTCTGTATTCAGTTCTTAACTCAATCTGCCCGATGATGGTCTAGTGACCGAAATTGCAATCGAAGTGTTATATTTTTCAAAATATTTTGTGATAATAAACGTAGTAAATTCAAATTTAGTTTTGTTCATAATGTTGAATTATCACGTAGTAACGATGGATTCCATCAACGATCCATTTAAGTTAAAAAAGTAAGTGCCATTTAAAGATTGCAATAATTTATAATCGCTGTCCCTTTTTTATATGCCCGAGCTAGCTGAGAGAGGTTATATATATATATATATATATATATATATATATATATATATATATATATATATATATATATATATATATATATATATATATATATATATATATGGGTTCTGGTAAGTTTACAGTAATAACAACACTATTTAAATGAAGGAATTTAGTTCTCTATTTTACATGTACATAGGAGACTTATCGTGTATTTTAATAAGCATCTGTTGAGAGTATATTCGGTTGATTGCCTATGCCCTATGCCCTTTCACAGGAAATGGGCAGTTTCCCTCAAAGTGGTTTTATGGTTTTTCTTTTGCTCTTGTCCCCACGATTCGAAGCTCTCGTCCAAGGTTATATTTTCAGCTCCAGCCAAGGTGAAGTTCTAGCTCCAGCCAAAGTTATATTTCTAGCTCCAGCCAAAGTGACTAAAATAATGCAGGGCAAATCAACATATTATTTCAAGCATAAAATTTTCCAAGAGTCTCTATAGGATATCGATGGCCAATTCAAATGAACATATATCGATCTCAAGCAAAGATACTAAGAAAGACAGTATATGTTCCAACATTAAACTGAACATAAGATATGACCACGTGAAATTTGCCATCGTTAGCCTACAAAAATCTTGTATCAAATTGAGAAAGTAAAATAAGCAATGAAATCGAAAATATTTTAAATTAGGAAATGTAGAATGATTATTTCAATATTGAAAGATAAATAATTTAATATAGA
Organism: Cynegetis impunctata; assembly: GCA_030704885.1. Taxonomy (NCBI): domain Eukaryota; kingdom Metazoa; phylum Arthropoda; class Insecta; order Coleoptera; family Coccinellidae; genus Cynegetis; species Cynegetis impunctata. The sequence goes on along the minus strand of JARQZK010000019.1, from coordinate 338,846 downwards.
TAAATAAAAAAAAAGTGAAATGGCGGAATATGAAGACATGAACTTAGATTTTCAAAATAATGCTTTTATACGAAATAATTAGATTTCTTCTCATAATTTACCGTCAATCAGACGCCACAGATAATTAATAATTTTAATATATTGATTATTCGTTCAATAGATACTTATTGAGTATAATTCGAAATTTACTGAAGTGATGGATGTTGCTTCTTCAACAGGTAGTTACGAAAAGGGAAGATCTTTCACGTGTATTTCAACTCAACGCTATATCGCTGTTCGTACGCAAGTCATTCGCGACTGGACGAGTCTATTATTAAGAGGTGAAACAAAAGTATTTGGACGAGTCCAGTAAGGTAGCATTTAATAGCGTGAATCACGGTATTTTAATCAACAATTCAGTGGCGGCGGTTAAGCGGGGAATTGACACGTTACACATCCTCTTCGCCAAGGTAAAAAAAAAATAATTTTCCAAAAAAATAATTTTTTTTTTCAATTTTCAAGTTACAAAAAAATTTCGAAAGTAGAAAAAAACAAAGCGTATAGTCAATTGAAAATGTGAAAAAAATTCATTCGATAAAGTTATGCATAGTTTTTAAAATGCATTATCGTCAAGAAAATCATGTTTGACCCGTAGAAGAAAAATCAAAAGGCTAAGATAAGTTATACAACAAAGTTATAAAGCAAGTTATATGAGCATAACATATAAGAAACACTCAAACACTTGACTTGTCAACAATCGATAAAATTTGAAGATAAATAAAATAAGAAGTCAGAATCGGTAAATGAAAAAAAAATATATTAGCATATCTGTATTCGTTGAGAAGGTACGAGTTCTCATAAACTCAAGATACACTGAAAGCCTACACACTAGATAAAGATAAGATATGTATGTCGACACACCAGCAAAGATAAATCTCAACGCAACACAAGATATTTGAAGATGTGTGTCTATAAATAGACAAGTCAAAATCGAAAAAGAAAAATACATATCTTGACTATGAATATTAAAAATATTTAAAACGATAACAATAATAAAAAACACGAAAAATTATCAACCCCTACTTTCCGACTATAGGGTATCAAGATTAGAAAATTCAACATTGAAAATATAAATGACAATAAAGAATAATGATGAAACAGATATTGATAGGTTTCCAACCTGGCATCTCATGAATTAAAATATTATGTTGACTAACTCAAAAAGAAAATTTTAATGCAATTATTGAACAAATTTTGAAATCTAATTTGAAAAAGGAATTTTCAGTAAAAATTCAATATATGAAACTACTATATAATCGGTAAAAAGAATTTTCTAACTATTGATATACAGTTAAATTTAAAGTAAGATAAATATGTCCGTGTATTTTAGCAAAAGATACACTCAACGACTAAATTAACAGACAAAAGGCATATTCATATAATGTTAATCAAAAGTAGTCAAATCAGTTAACTTCGCAGTCAGCTAATCAGTTCATTCATGAGTTACTACCAGTTGTTAGACAAATTTTTGTTGAAAAAAAAAACTTAAAAAGGATAGTATTCCAAAAAAATAAGAAAATTAAAATTAGGGTCTCGATGTTATAGACTTCAAATAATGTATCCCACCCAACCAAGTAATATCTAATTGAACTGGAGATCCAATTCAACAAGATAATACCACCCTGAAATTTCAAAAAAAAATTTCCACAGGCCCAATGATACAACGGAATACTACACTAATTTCAATTAAAGAAAATGCTGAACTTCTGATCATTTAATCGTTAGATGCTTTTGTTCAGATATTATCTTACGTTCATTCCTTCTACAGATGAATTAATAAACAAAAAAAACTAAAGAAAACGATATAGATAAGAGGGCGCCAGCAAGTGGTTAACTTACAAAGATAAAAAAGAAAAAAATTTTAGTGTACAGTACCCAAAAAACAGAATCTTTAAAACATTCATGAATCTATAAACTCCAAAGTAAATTAACAGCTACGCACATATTTATAATTAGATACTGCATAGCGTAAATAAACTTCAGTCAATTAATAGGCAAAACTCAGAAATCTATTTCCCATATAGGTATGAAATAGTACAAGACAAAGATAAGGTGAAGATAAGATATATATGTATATTAGATAGTTGCCAGTAAAATTTGGGATAAATTGTTGTACACTAAACAAAAAACTACAGTAAACGATAAAGAAAAAATTTTTTGGTGTACATCATTGCATCTGGAAAAGAAACAAAAAGAACTAAAAAAGAATAAAGTGATTCCAAGCAGCTACCTCATTCATTCCACACTCATCACCATTCATCAACATTCACCCACACTCCTCCTCATTCACCACCATTCATCCCCTTAGCGTACTGGAAAAACAAAATCCTACGATTTCAAAATTAAAAACTGAATCTATGAAAGATCCACAAATTTCAAAAACTTCTAAAGTGAATTGACAGCTACACACTGATTTTACTAAGAATTGCAAAGCACTATAAACTTCAGAAAGGTGATAGGCAACCAGATATATATATATATATATATATATATATATATATATATATATATATATATATATATATATATATATATATATATATATATATATATATATATATATATATATATATATGGTCTTTCGTTATAACAAACATTCTTGCCTCGACTGAAAGATACTAAGATACGAAGATAAGTCGAGCAAGAAAAAGATACAAGATAATTAACGAGAGGAGGTAATTATATATCTACGTCATTGCCAACAAAAATAAACCTGATAGTTTGTACACCAAAAACGAAAACGGTAAAAAAACGATATAAGGTAAAACATAAGGAATAATTAAATTTAGGAATGAATGTGTAAGATATCAACTAAAGCAACAAAACTTCGGTTAGCCCCTTCTTGTGAGAGAACTCCCCTTAACGTTTTGCGATTTCTATCTACAGTTTCACTACCCTTATTTCCTAACCGAATTGAAACTTCACAAGTTAGTTCATGACCTTTAAGGAAGTTAGGGTTTAACGACATATTGAAATAATCAGAGCATTAAAGTCAAAAGAAAAGTTATACGACAAAGATAAATTTTAACGTTAGGTATTCAAAATATCAACTCAACTATGTTAGTGAAATCAAACAGCAACAATAATTCAAGAACTAGAACTTGCAGAGAAAAAGTATAAGTAAATGTAAGCAAAAACAAATATAAATAGGGATAATTCAAAATTTAGAAAAAAAGTTAATCAAAAAATTTAGTTAACGACGGCAATTCACTAATCATAAACTCATGCACAAGTTATTACCACTGAGAACCAACCAGAACAGAAAAGTTAACTTGAAAAAGATTAGGCCCTATACGTTGAGACGCCAATTATGTAGGCCCCTCACGTTGGAGCGCCAATTATGTAACCACTCTTCCTTTTTTCATATGCCCGAGCTAGCTATATATATATTCAAATATATATATATATATATATATATATATATATATATATATATATATATATATATATATATATATATATATATGTATATATATATATATTTATATATATATATAACAAGCAAAATTATCGCTCTAGTCCGCATATGTCGAAGCAGCCGTTGACACGTGTTTCGGACTCTTTGGTCCTTATCAGAACGGGGTAGCCAAGTATGCGATGGAAAACCTGGAAATGAAAACAACAACAACAAGCGCAGAATCCCTTGCCTCGGAAGACAATCATACATTTGTAGTACATTGTTCGAACTCTCCGGTTTGGGAGATTTGGTCAAACTCTGACCACGGAGGCGATTAATGCCATCCGTGAGATCCCGGACCATTGAAATAAGCTACAAAGAAGAAATTTATCGCGGAGAAATATATATAT
>JARQZK010000019.1:290000-332500 GCA_030704885.1 Cynegetis impunctata | reverse complement strand
AGACTATATAACATTGAGAAAGCATCACAAGAATGATTGCAAAAGCTCTTTTTTATAAACGATCATCACCGCTCTCATTAGTCTTGGGATGCAAGTAGGAGCGTCGACTTCACAAAAAGAGATAGATGCACTGTAATTTCGAATACATAAATATTAATGTAGGGCAATGTAGATGAAGTAATAAATTTTTTCCACGAATTGTTGATATGACGTACCATAAAAAAATTTAAACTAAAGAGCTGATTATATTTTTTCTGATACTTGACAATATATTTGATATGTAAATAAAATTATAAGTCTTTTGGCTATTTTATTCGAAATATCAATCAATTTTCATTAATCAAAATACAAAATGAACTGTTGACATTATAATATAAATATATATATATATATATATATATATATATATATATATTATATATATATATAGATATAATATATATATATATATATAATATTATATATATATATATAAATATATAACATATATTATATATATATATATATATATATATATATAATATATATATATATAAATATATATTTATATATAAATATATATACTATATATATATATATATATATATATATATCTATATAGATAGTATAATATAATATATATATATATATATATATATATGTATATATAATATATATAATATATATAATATACTCAACAAATAATCGTATCTAATACAATACGTACTTCAAAATAAATACCGTTGTACATCTCAAAATTCAAACTGTCAAACTGACACTCTTTGTAATAATGCACAAGTTATCGATGTATAACCTGATTATTCTGAAGTACTTATAGTATTACTATCGATTATAAGAAAAAGCAGTGGAATACTAATTTTTTCTGTAGAAAAATTTAATTTAACTCCTGTTCGAACGACACTGGTAAAAATTTTTTGGAGTGGTAGGAAAGTTATGATAAAAGAAGAATTTCTTTCTTGAAACTTTAACACCCTGTATATCGGAAACGAAGCATTTTCGGACATCATTTTATTTGAAGAATTTTCTTATTTTCTTGCATTCTAAACAGTGTTAAATGGAAAGTACAAACAAATTCTATATAATCAATATATATATATATATATATACTATATAATATACTATTATATTATATATATATACTAAATATATATATTATATATTACCTATATATATATATACATATATATATATATATATATATACATACATATATAAAATTAAGTGAACTAGGACATTTATTTGAAACTAATCAAACAAACCTCCTAACGGAGCTGGTTATAAAAGTTCACGAAGTATCGAAATATCCACATCTAACCTAGACGGCAAATTGTTAGAAATGTTAATTTGATTATCACAATCGATGGAAATTGATAGACAGACTGTTCGCCCTTATTGGGGCTCATCAGTATCATCCATCCATCGAAAGTGATAACCAAACCAACATTTCAAACGGTCTTATATTTTCGTTCTAGCAACTTAATGGCATATAAATATGACACAGCGCCACCAGTCGGAAACAATTGAACCACATCTTTCAGACAGACGAAAACATTTCGGCAATGAGAACTCGTACGTCCGGAATACCCGAAGGTGGCTACTATATCTGCCAGTGTTGACACATCTATTCGATGTGATTCAACATTTACACACCGCAAGCAGCAATCGCTCCGAATTTTATCGCAATGGCAAATGAATAGAATATATATATATATATATATATATATATATATATATATATATATATATATATATATATATATATATATATATATATATATATATATATATATCTGTACCTCTGAAACCTTATGTACCAGAATTTGTAAGAATTCTAGTACATACTTGTCCTAATTTGCCCTAAAAATATTATCAATAATATTTTAGAGTCCATAGTTTTTCGCTAGGTGGCGCAATCTACCACTTATAAAATATAATTGGATTTTGTACAAAATATTCCCCAAGTCATTTTTCTGTATCACCTATTCTGAAATGGTTGGGAAGTTCTCTTTCTTTGACATCAAAAAGACTGTAACTCCATAATGCATTAACCGATTTTCAAAAACGTAGACTCTATGCAAAAAGTATTGAATGTAGATTTTAGTAACAAACAACAAAAACACTTTTAACTTTCCAATCGGCAACTTGAGGGCGTTATGTTACACCTAGCTCTATTTATGATTTTTTTTTAGAAATTTCAAACGCAATGCTATAAATCTTACTAGCTAATAGAAAGACAAATTAGATGACTTATTGACCTATCAAAACTGTGAACTGATATCTCTTTTCATTTCAAAGATATTATCATTTTTTGATGAGTGTTGATGATTGTTTGCTCACTCTGTAAGGTGGAAGAGAAATATCATAAAAATATTTATATTGACATTATGTAATGGAACGAAACTAATGGAGCTAATCATAACAGAAATTTACAAAATGCACCCACTATCTCATCATTTAAATACTCAAAGTTTTTTTTTTTAACTCGAGGGACCTACAGTTTAACGCCGGTTCCGAACGGCCAATGGGCTTGTTAACAATGTACATTACCCAACACTCAATCTTATAATTAGAACCACTAAATTCAGGACATACACAACGCCCAAGAGCAAGGTGGGACTCGAACCCACATCCTCGGTCAACAAACGGTACAAGGCGGTACTCACTCACCGCTGGTCTACCGAGGCCCCCTACTCAAAGTTCTTGCCATTATTTGCTTTGAACTTTTTCGGATACAAATTTTCGGGTACAAATTTAATCTCAAATCTTTCAAACGGTCTCTTATAGTTTTATGTTCATGGACGAGCTGCAATATTACGAATGATGTTAAACTGTTGAGAGATAGATGTTTCAAAAGTCAGCAAGTTAACTACGGAAATGACGCTAATGTTTCATGATTATTCACTTTTAAGTATATATATATATATATATATATATATATATATATATATAAATATATATATATATATATATATATATATATATATATATATATATATATATATATATATATATATATATATATATATATATATATATATATATATATATAGGGTGGACCACTAGGAAATGCATCGATCGATAACTCAGAAACTGAAAATAGGAAAAATTTCAAATTTTGGAAACTTGCTAGAAGTCTCAGGCTCTACTCAGCTGAAATATTTTCATTTATTGGCCATTTCCGGATATATCAGAAAATAGACCCTAAGTCGCTTATTTTAAATGAGACACCCTATATATTATTACATTTTTCAATTCTACCTAAGATTCTAGGCAGATTTTATGCATCATGTCCTATACCTAGGTCCAAGCGTTTTTGACATACTTAACTTTTTATGTCAAAAATGACGATTGCAAGTCCTAATATAATTGTCAATTGTTCCTTTAAGAAAGCCCTTATTACTTCCTTTTGGTTAGATTCCTTGTTGAGAAGGACTTATTTTAATAGATTTATTATAATATTTGGATAACTAATCATACAGGGTCTTCAAAAAAGGAAATCTAAAATGAGATTGAGAAAACTGATAAAAATTAATATTTTCAAATGGAAAACGCCATTTTTTTTATTTTGTAGTATTAATCATCAAAAAGGGTTATTCATACCTAAAATTTCTAGTTTTCGAAATATTGCCAATTTTATATTTTTGTATGGCGATTTTGCATTTAATCAACCATAAGAAATTAGATCTAGGATAGCCACGATCGTATTTGACATTTCAAATCATCGTGATGACACCTTGCTTAAATTATACAAACGAAGATTATTTAAACTTATTTATTGTTTATGGACAATGTGATAAAGTTATTTCAAGAACATGTGATACATTTTTGACACGATATCAAAAACAGAAACAATCACCAGATACTATAAGACGAATTATAGAAAACAGAAAGAACTTTGGACCCGCAATGAAAAAATGTACAGAAATAAACCAGTTATTTTTGCGCATCTAAACCGCAATTGATCATGGGTGGCTCTTCTTATTGAGCAAAATATATTTTTCAAGCTGAAAATTATTTCAACTTTATTTTTGTCATCAACTTTATTATTGCTATCATGAATATTATTCGTCAATGATATCACTTAAATTATTGAATTAGAGTGATATCATTGACAAATAATATTCACGATAGCAATAATAAAGTTGACTTATAACTAACGATAAGAATCGATATTAACAATTATGAGTCATTTTCGAAATTAAAGAAAAAGCGTTATTTTATTTCCTAGTGTAGCCCAATAATTTTATTCGCGTATTCTTCTGTACTTTTCATTAAATAATACGTAGAACGAGATATTTTTCGTTGAATTTGATCTTTCTCACTTACAGTTTCATTAGCATGATGATATTTTACTTATCAGTGCACAAAAATTTTAGAGAATTTCCAGCTTTGTTTAAGTTTGATATTATTTTTCAAATTTTGTCAATAATGGACGGTTGAGAGGAAAAGGGGTGAAGTCATTCATAAACATTTTATTATTAATTCTTTTGCTGAGACCAATCAATTTTATTGACTTCCAATTAGGTCATGCAAATCAGAGTAAATTTCTATATTCACTGTAAATGACAATTGTCATCATTAGATTTAGTTAAAAATTGTGTTGTCTGAACAATTGTCATTTAGTGTGACTATAGTGGAAATTAAGTTTCAATAAACGTGTTCTTATTTCTTAATATAAATTTCCATCAAGTAGAGGTTACTTCGATCCAAAAAGTGAATTTGTTTTTTGAAAACGTATTGCTGAAAATGCAAATGTTTATGTTGAAATATTCCCTTTTGATATTGAAAATTGAATAGAATATTATTCAATGAATCGATCAAAATGTACTTTATTGTCTGAAGAATAAAAAAAATTTCTCATTGACGAAGCGTAAAAAAAAAGAAACTATTCACACAAAGACATGAAGAAGTCAAATTGAATAAGCAGTTGACAAAAAGGTTATCCCTCACACAGCAAAGACTCATAGGTAACATAATTATAAACAATAAATATAAAAATACACATATTCTGTGGGCAATGGCAGATGACTTGCCTATCACCAATTTGATAACCTATATTATTATTAGAAATATCAGGTTATCCGATAGAGTATGTTGAGATCATAACAAGCTTTCCCCAAATAAAACTTTTTTACCGATTTCCTAAACTTTAGCTCATAGAGTTCTCAGTTAGAGTCGATGTGGGAAAAGGCAGTCTAATGTTTAGGGAAGAGTATTATAAAGGCGCAATTCCACTGGGGCAACATTAGACAACATGCACTATGCTACACTTTGTCTAGTGTTTCCTATTTATAGTTGTGCTACTATTCCGCACACATTTAAAAAATATCGAACGAGCAAACTGTCGCATGCGCTTTGAAGCATATGTTTGTGGTATGCATCTATATCAATTCAATAGATCCAACTTCAGATTGAATGATCATATCTTTACAAAAGGACGTGACTGCTGCATATTGGGTAATAGCTTTGAATAGAAAGAGGAAAAGGAGCAAACCAAGGAGTTGGAGCTGTAGTGCTAACGTCAATTGGAATTCCATGTCGTCAGATCTCATGAAACTATATATATATATATATATATATATATATATATATATATATATTATAACTATATATATTATATATAATATATATAATTTATATATATTATATATATATATATATTATATATATATATAATATATATATATATATATAATCTTTTTGATAATTATTAGCAATAACAGGCTGGTTGAATCTTAAAAAAATTCAATTTTTTGATAAAATCGAGTTTTTTAAGATTCAACCAGCCTGTTATTGCTAATAATTATCAAAAGATTAAAAATAGATCACAGGCAACAACAATTCGAATAAATAATATATATATATATATATATATATATATATCCTCAAAATTCATATTCGTATTTCGTGGAATCGTGAAATTGGTGATTTGAGAAGTAAGGTAAATCTCAGAGTCTGGTTCTTATCGTTGAATGAAACAGCAATGACATAAATCAAGGATCAGCTGCTTGTTAAGAATAGGACATTTTGTTTTGGTGAGCTTTTCATATTTCAATTGCTTCTAGAAGGTCTTATTTTGTTGTTACTCGCATATAATAATTTCGTAGATTCTGAATCTATGAAGTTATTATCGTCAATGTATTGTTCGGAAAATGCAGTTCAATTTATATGCGATAGTATGGAATTTCTATGTTCTATTAACTTGTTTTTAATACTACGTCCAGTTTGGTCTATCTAAAATGTATTATAATCATCACAGTGGATTTGATATGTTTTCTATTTATTGAACAATCTCACGATCAAACGAAATATGAATACGATTTTTATGGATTTTAGGATTTTATATAAACACTATTCTTGAAAAAGTAGTTCAGGATCGATAAAACTTTTGACAATAGGCTAGCAACTCGAAATAATTGTAAACCAAAATTGCTATTATACCGTGAAATTTGCCATATAGGTTATTTGCAAATGCCTCTTCTTTAAATCAATATTAAATCATGGCACACCAAGAGTTCAGCGAAAAATGAATCAACAATATCAAAAACGTATTTGTAATAGATTCAAACAATGTGGAACATTAAGAAATAGACATTTCAACGATATTATGTATTCAGTATTATTCATTTTCTCAACTGTCAAGGAGAATTATTATTAACATATAAACACCTCCAATTTATTATTGACAAACAGAATTTAATATCATACATTATATAAAGTGAACAAGGAAAATTCTTTAATAATGGAAAAAATTATCAAATAACTTTCCAAGAAAGCTGGTTATACGTATTCCGCAACGCAAAATCCGCATTCACAATCGAACGGAGAATTATAGAAATTGTCAAGTCACCCCGACTCAAAATCTGCATACAGCTGTTTCGATCTTATTAGATCTCATCAGTGCAGCTTATTTGACTCGGAGTGAATTAACAAATTTCTAATTGTTCCCCAAAACAAATCGTGGTCAGTAACACTGTCTGGATAACAACCCAGAGCGCCCTACCACCAAAGATATTGGGAGCCAACAATTCACCGCTTAGACCGAAAATGCAGAAATTCGTTGCGCAAACACGTACCTCCTGACATGAAGATATCTGCTCTACAACAGTGGTGTATATGATTCCAAAGCACACTAAGATAGTGATTTAAAACCTTTGGATATACTCACGAGAGGCGCTCCGAAGATGCTAGTAGCGTAATACGCAAAATACAACAATCAAATCATTTTGATAACTGAACTGGAGGAACTCAAAGTTGGAAAGCCAGCTTTTCAATCTTAAACAAGAGTCTCATGAATATATCTCATATTCAATATCTGGCTCTTGAAATATGATAGGTTGATATTAAATTACAACAATCAAATCATGAAAAACATACTTGTTGACCATGGTCAATTTCATAAATTACATAAAGTGAACAGGGAATATTCTTTAAGAATTTAAAAAATTATCATACAACTTTCCAAAGAAGCTGGTTATACGCATTCCGCAACGCAAAATCTGCATTCACAACCGAACGGTGCATTATGAAAATTGTCAAGTCACCCCGACTCAAAATCTGCATACAGCTGTTTAGATCTTATTAGATCTCATCAGTGCAGCTTATTTGACTCGGAGTGAATTCACGAGTCGGGGTGACTTGACAATTTCACCGTTCGATTGTTAATGCAGATTTTGCGTTGCGGAATACGTATAACCAGCTTCTTTGGAAAGTTGTTTGATAATTTTTTAAATTATTAAAGAATATTCCTTGCTCACTTTATGTAATTTATGAAATTGACCATGGTCAACAAGTATGTTTTTCATGATTTGATTGTTTCAAGAGCCAAATATTGAATATGAGATATATTCATGAGACTCTTGTTTAAGATTGAAAAGCTGGCTTTCCAACTTTGAGTTCCTCCAGTTCAGTTATCAAAATATTTCTCTCAGAAGTAGTATTCTTCTCTGAATGGTTTCACATGACTTGTATAAGTTTAATTTTCTATAAATTAGATCATAATACAAATTTCATGGAAATCGTGTTCTTACTATATTTACACGTATTACGATATTATTATCAAAATCATTGATTGAAAATGCAGGAAACATTTTTACAATATAATCACATTAATAAAGTTGTTTAATATTTCATCATAAGGTTTCGGAGTGCAGTCGACTATTTACATATTCTATCTTTATAATAGGTACTGACAATGAATAAAGTACGATAACTAGTTAACTGATAATTCAACCATTTATCGGAAAATACTAAAAATTGTATACATACATATATTTCACTCAATATTTTGTTTCTTCATCATGACAACGTATTTAACTTTTCTCCTGCTCCTTGCCTGTTCTGTGAGATATGGTAAGAATCGTATTTGAAAGTTATAATATATTAAAAGGTTTCAGAAAATTGCAAATTAAAATCAAATAGAATTTTAAATATTTATACAATGGAATTAATGAAAATTGGATTATCGCGTCCAGCAAAACATTAGTGTATTTTCATTATCTAACTTCTCTCACATGTACTAAATTGAAAAAAAGTTATTGAATTGGGAAAGTCAGGCTAATTACAAGTACTCTTGTAATTATCGATTCGTATTTTTGGTTTCAGTTTTTAGTCAATTAAACTACAATTAAGCTAAAACTTCTACTATTTGAAAAATATTAAGGAAATATATATGAGAAAGTATTATTGGAATTATATTATTACTATTTTTATAATGCTGCTGATGATGCTAAAAAAGTTGAGAGACTATAGAATAGAGTATTAATTTAATGGTATTGAATAACTTTATATATTTTCGCGACTTAATGATGAAAATAAAGCAACGACTGATTTTCTGTGACTAATCCAAAGACGTGTATTTGGTAACAGTGTTTTTATGAAAGTTTAGAATAAAAATATAGTGTATCTGTTGTGATATGAAATGACTAAGTATACTCATACATTCTATTCATTTTCATTCAAGTATTTCCCTTGATGTGCTATACTTGTGTTAACGGCGATGATTGCTACTATGGTACAACTCGATACGTCCAGCTGGAAGAATGTGAGTCGAAACAAGATAGATGTTTTCGAGCGGTATTTAGGAGAGGAGAAGATCGCTTATGGGCCCCAAGAGACTACGAGAGGGGATGTGCTGACCAACGTTTTTGTACACTACAAACAAATAACGAGAATGCAAGCTTTGACGTTGTTAAGTGCGAACTGTGTGACCAAAATGCTTGTAACTCTGGAAGTTTGATCATTTAATTCATTCCGTCAGATAACAATTAAAAATTACGTTTATCAATTATAGGGAGGGAAATAATGTATTGAATAATTGTAAAAAACAGTAGAAAATTAAATAAATGGGATCAAAACATTTTCAAACTATGAGTAAATTTACTGTTCATATACCAGTTCTGTAATTTCATGATTGGATATAGTTTTATTTATCGTTTTCACAATAAAAATATTTGGTGGGAGTTGTAAGTAATCAAGAATAATTAGTTGAGAGATTTTGTTCGCCAGGTAATTTAATAATGTATAATTTTATTGAACTTCATCTAAGTTTGAATTTAGTGAGTCAATTTCAAAAGATTCAAAAAAGTGAGCTTGAAGAAATGCAAGGGAGGATATTTCCGAGGATAGTAATTTTCCGCTTGAAAATTTAACATTATTTTTTGCAGTATTCAGAGTTGATTACTTGTTACAGTGATATATTCAAACTTTATAATCAAAGCTACGAATCTTCTTAGCTTTCAATTGTGGAAGTCAATAATTGCAAAATAATCACACAATATTAGAAAACGCAGAAATCAATTCTCGAGAATGTAGATATTTGAACTTTTTTACTTAACAATCGTTCAGTAGGATATATTCTATATCATAAAACCATTTTATTCATTTAAGAAACTACCTATAGAAAGAAGTATTGCATCAAAAATTTAATGGGTGAAATAAAAAAATACTGAATTTTGAGCCAAATTGAACATTTCTAAGATCTCAATAATTCAATATTTCGTTAAGAAATATGCTATGAAAATTTATCACAAAAAAAACTGCTTTTGAAACATGCTTCCTCAAATGGAGAATGAATTTTTTTTTAAACGAGTGAAATAATTTTAAAGTACCTACCTGGTAAGATTACTCATATAGTCTGTCCAGTCTAAGTTGGCGTGTACGTCACAGTCATGAGCAAATAACGACGCAAGGCTGCCTACCTAAATAAATAAAATTCGAAATGGTCAAAATTCATATTTGTCGTAAGTAATTTTCTACAAAAGTAGTTATATGGTGATAGTGACCGGATCATCCATTTCGACAAATATTCTGTTCTTAACATATCAAACCGTATGTATCCCTCAAGAAAAATCAACATTCCGAGTAATGAAAATAATTTGAATGTTTGTTAAGTTGTCATTCAATTGAAAAATTTACAATGTTGTCGGACCCTCTCGACCAACACGCCGGTAATCGGCATTTCACGTTTGACAGTCGCCGAGTAACCTAAAAGATTTTGTAATTAAGTTTGATTTATCGATGGATAAATATGGATTCCATGTAGATAGACACTTCGGGTAGGGAATAATGGTCAATTTGAATTTATCGCTAAAAATTCCCGCCATGTCAAACATGCAAGATATCTCATTTTGTTGAAAATTGGGTTAGCTATTTAGATTTAAGATTATTCATTACGTCTGGCAACAGTGTTCACGATCGACGTCATATACAATTGATGACGTACACGCCAACGGTCGCTGGACAGACTATAGATTCGGAATTCCTATTCTACTTTTTTTTTATCTTGCAATCCAAAGCTGATGGCTATTAAAATTGTGACCTCTTACTTTAAGCTCCATATAGAACGTAATGAAAGTATAAAAATTTGAAAAAACAGCTTCAACGTTTTCAGATCATTGCTCGGAATAGATACTTTGCAAATTATGCACAGAATTTAAAATTTTCAAACTCAATCATAACACAAACAGTAAGATCTGAACGACCAGATTGACCTCATTTATTTCCCTATATATGATATATTCAGATGAATGTAGGTATTATAAGAACTTTTGAATCATGAAATTGAAAATTTTCATTTTAATAACCTTTTCAGAATGAATATTCTTTAAAAGCCATTATCTCTAATAACCTTACCAGAGTTTCGCTTCCACCTTTATAAGAAAATAATATTTTTATTTAGTTCTAAACTCAATTCGCTCAATGATAGTATGAATGATATTGCAATAGTACCTATATATAACTATTTTGTGATAATAAACATAGTAAAATCAAATTTAGTTTTACTTCATTATATATATATATATATATATATATATATATATATATATATATATATATATATATATATAATAAAGTATAAACTTTAAAATAAAACACACTTGGCTTATGTTATGACGAATGTCCTGCTTTCTATACTGGACAAACAGGAAGGAATATAAACATTCGTGTTGAAAAACATAAAAATCAATTTTTCAAAATAAAAATACCACTGGCTTCTCCTAACATTGTAAATCATTTCCTGGATTTCAACAAAACCCAATTGTTACATTCAGGTAACAAAGGAAAGCTCCTTGACTTTCTTGAAATTCTCGAAATAAGTTCCGCCCATAATAGTCAATTACCCCTTCTAAACGAACTAATTGATTTTCAGGTATCACCTTTGCTTTTGTCTGTTTTATAAAATAACATGTGATACTCTCCTGTAGTCGGCCTTGATAATGAGTTCATAACTTGAAACATGTCGACTATTCGTTACTGCTAAATACAGTATCTAAATATTTTTATATAGTGAAACATGAGCCAAGTGTGTTTCATTTTAAAGTTTATACTTTATTCTTTATGATGTTTCACCGAGTGATGTGCGAGAATTCAATCTGTTGGAGTTTATTTTGAATAGTGGACTGTATTGAACTTTTCTTGATTGATTGTGCCTTATAGAACAAAAACACTTATTCTTTGACTATATATTTTAATATTGTATCTCAACTTGAACTGTACACAAAGAAGGTCGAAGAAATACTCTCCTTTTTACTACCCTGAAAAAATATAGGGTAACAATATTCCTACGCCAACTGCGCACATGCGCATGTGAAGTAGGATAATCAGATCTTCTTTAAATAGCTAATAACGCTTGAACATGCCCCCCGCCTTGAAATGGTAAAGTTTCAAAAATAACAAATCTCGAACTTCTTTCAGTTCAAAAAATAAATAAATAATTTCTGAAAATTCTAAAAATTTTCGTATTAACTATCACTAAACACAACACTTATTTCTCGTCTATCGGAAGTGGACAGATATCGACTACTGATCGGCGTGTAGGTCCCCTGGATGTGGACATCGTTACCACTCTGGTGATTCCATCTGCACCTGGATGCAGTGCAGTAATTCGTCCCAACTGCCAATTTTGTGGTGGTAACTGCCTATTTTTTATTAAAACCAGGCTGCCTATTTTCACCTCTGGAGTCGAATTTTTCCACTTTTGACGCTGTTGCAACTCAGATATATATTCAACCGACCATCTCTTCCAAAAAATGCTTGTTTCATGGATTGGAGACGTTGATATGAAGATAAGCGGTTTTCTTGAATGTGACGTAACATCAGGTTCATAAATGGAGTGAAGAGGACGACCCAAAAGGAAATGTGAAGGGGTTAAAGGATTGAAATCGCTTGGATCATTTGAAAGGGGTGAAAGAGGTCGAGTATTTAATATTCCTTCAATCTGTACTAAAATAGTGAGAAAATCTTCGTAAGTGAGGTAAGAATCTTTTAAAATGCGTTTCAAGTGACTTTTCATGGCTTTTACTCCACACTCCCAAATTCCACCAAAATGTGGAACTGTAACTAGGAATGAAACTCCATTGAATGTCTAAGGAAATACAGTTGTCAATAATAATTATTTTTGATTTGATTGATTGCTCTTAAGAAATCGGACAAAGTTCTCAGTTCATTGTTAGCTTCCTACAAAAATTAGTACCATTGTCTGACAAAATTCTGTTTGGCTTGCCTCGACGTGATATGAAGCGTTTCAAAGCTGTTAGGAAATTTTGAGTACTCAAATCAGAAACCAGCTCTAAATGAATTGCCTTCGTACTGAGGCAAATGAATAGAGCTACATAACCTTTATAGACTCTTACAACCTCTGCCTTTTCTATCCTTTGATAGAAAGGGGCCTGCATAATCGACGCCAAGTAGTAAGAAAAGGAAAACTTGGATTTAACTCTATAGTTTGGAAGATCAGCCAATTAAAGGAGACGAAGAGGATTGGATTGGACTTGAAACAGGTGATTACATTTGTGCACAATTTTCTTGCGCATCATTTTTTCCATGAATAGGCCAATATTTTTCCCGAGTTAAATGAAGTAGTTGTTGAAGACCACAATGACATGACCTGATATGGATATCCTTGAAAATGAGTGAAGTGGAGGGTGATGCTTGGAAGGCAGCAGTATGGGATGCCTTTTATCAATATTGAAACTAGAATTACCTAATCTTCCCCCAACTCGTAAGACACCTGCTGCATCAATAAATGGATGAAGAACAGAATTTTTGATTTTAGAAGACAAAGGCCTTTTCAAGGACAAACTTTTATTTCTGCGTAGAAAGCTTGATTTCTTTGAATTATTTTAATTATACTAATTTCGCCTTACGAATTTCTTCGAAAGAGAGAGCTCCGTGATATTTCGGGAGAAGAACGCATATTATGTATAAAACGAAAGCAATAAGCTACAGTTCGTTTTTAAACGGTTAACTGACGAAACCTTTCGAAAGGAAAATCTGAAATAGGAATGGTGAGCAGTGCCACAGGATTTTGCTTTCATTTCGGGTAGGTCATTTCTTCGATGTGGTTGAGCAGGCCATTGAATAGGTTCAAAAATAGAAATTTCGGACCGTTTCCACCACAAATCACAATCTATGATTAGATGAAGGATCTATACGCCTAGTTAACAAATCAGAAGGGTTCTGCTTAGTTCCGACATGATACCATTTGCCGGTATCTGAGTTTGAAGAAATCTCAGAGACCCTATTGCCGACGAATGTTTTTAGAATATTGGATGGTGTTTTTATCCACCCCAGTACTATTGTTGAATCAGTCCAGAACATGACATCATCTACCCTGATTGTCAAAGAATTCAGAACCTTGACCATCAGACGAGATAAAACTACGCTCCACATAAACTCTAACCTTGTAGAGTAATTCTCATGAGAGGGGCAACCTTACTTTTCGCGCATAGGAGCATGACAGTAATATTGCCGTCGGAATCAATACTACGAACATAAATAGCGGCACCATAAGCTTGCTCCGAAGAATCGCAGAAACCATGGATCTCAAAAACGAATTGAGTTTGCACATTTACAGTGGCGAGCAATACTAAAATTATTTAAGGAAGGAAGCTGATCCTTAAATGAAAGCCATTCAGTGTGAATGTAAAGAGGTACAGACTGATCCCAATCCAACTGTTCAGACCATATTCTTTGAATTAAAATTTTTACCTTGATAACGCAAGGAGACAATAACCCCAAGGGGTCAAATATTTGAGAAATATTCGAGAGTATTGAACGTTTTCGTTGAAGAACTGGAGAACTAGGAGTTTTAATTTCATACATGAGCGTATCCGTATCATTTCTCCATAGAAGACCTAGAATCTTGGTACTTTCACCAAGTTGAATGAAATTTGAATCATTATTGTTCAACCGAAGGTTTCGTAGAACAGACGAATAATTCGAAACCCATTTTCGGAGTGAAAAGCCGCCACTAAGAAGAATATCAATGATTTTTGAGCACAAGCCTTGAAGCTGTGAAGAAGAGTCTGAACCAGTTAACAGATCATCCATATAAAAATCAGAAGCAATAATTTTAGAAGCCTCAGGAAATTTAGAATCAAAATCCTTTGAAAGTTGAAGAAGACATCTGGTGGCTAAGGAAGAAGCTGCTTTAGTACCATACGTTACAGTATTAAGCTGGTAAACTGTTAAATCATCAGATGCATTGAATCTCCACAAAATTTGTTGCAAAGATCGTTGGCTAGGCATTATTTCAATCTGCCTATACATTTTTTCTATGTCCGCAGAAACGACATACGTATGCTGACGATATCGAAGTAAAATAGACAGTAGATCGCTTTGAATAACAGGGCCGGTCATTTGAAGGTCGTTGATCGCAACACCTGTTGAAGATGGAAATGATCCATCGAAAACTACACGAATCTTAGAAGTTAAACTATCTTCCTTCACTACACAATGATGAGGCAAAAAATAAGAAGAGCGAGGAGAATACTCGAAAATTGATTTAGACATATGACCTAGAGCAATATATTCTTCAATGAATTTGCTATAGTCTCTTTTCAGAGTTGAATTGCGTGAAAGCTTACGTTCTGTAGAAAGGAATCGTTTAAATGCACCTTGCTTGGAATCACCAAGCAATTCGGTTGACTCTTTGAAAGGAATGCATACGATAAATCTTCCATCCTGTTTTCTTTGAAAGGTAGATGTGAAATTCTCTTCACACTGCTTCTCTTCATTCGAAAGAGCAGGCTTTAAATAAGTACACTCCTCTATTTCCCAGAAAGAAGAAAGCTGAGAATGTAACTTAGAAGTCTCGTCGATTTGGGAAAAATTACAATGAGTTACCTTTGAGGAAGGAAGTGGTAATGGACCAGAAATAATCCATCCTAATCTCGTTTTCTGGAGAATGGGCAATGACTTTCCCAGGCGAATTTGACCAACAGATAAAAGTTCCCAGAAACAAGAAGCACCAATAAGAATGTCTATTTTTGAAGGCCTATGAAATGTTGGATCAGCTAAATGCAAATTTGGAGGAATTTTAAAGGAGGAAATATCAATTATATGGCTTGGAAGCATGTTACATATTTGTTTTACCACTAAGCGGGGAAGTGTTATTTTGAAACTAGAATGGACAGATTCTAGTCTAACTGAACATTTCGAATTAATTTGAGAGAAATTTTGGCCTATGCCAGAAACTGCTAAATTAATATTTTCTTTAGGAATCCCCAATTTACGACGTAATTCATCAGAAATGAAGTTAGACTGCGATCCTGAGTCTAGAATAGCCTTACAATTCTTAGGATTTCCACGTGAATCATAAACTATCAGACTCACAGTAGATAATAACACCTGATTATCCGGAAAATAGGAAGAAAGCGTGGTGATTGTTGACTCTTGAGATGTAGAGGCAACTTGATCAGTAGAGAACTGAGGGTTATTTGTATCAAAATGAAGAAGGGTATGATGTTTCATACCGCACTTTTGACACTTTCCAAATTTACAACCTCTATTAACGTGCCTAGAATGAAGACAATTCAAGCACAATTTTGATTTCTTTATAGCTTCTGCTCTTTGTGTAATACTTAAATTTAGAAATTCAGAACAGTTAGCAATTTTATGAGATTTTGAGCAATACTGACATTTCATTTGAGTGGAAATGAAGGAACTTGCATTTTTATTATTTGAAAACCTTTTATTATTAACTTTCAGAACCGAATCAGATTCATGATGTTTATAATAATGATTCTCTAACCTTGTTGCACGATCTTTGAGAAATTCCAATAAATCATTAAAATTATGGGCGTCCCTTTTATGAGTTTCCCACTCTCTTTCTGTTTGAAAGTCTAACTTTCTTAGAAGAATAAAATTCAAAAGAGAACCCCATTGAGCAATTGGTTCACCTAAAATCTCTAATGATCTCAAATTGCTCGAAATTTCATCAGTTAGTTCTCTGATTTGAGAGAAATTTTCCTTTCCTAATTTCGGCAAGTCAAAGATGGCTTTAATATGACTATTAATTAATAATCCTTTATTATTATAGCGCTCACATATCAACTGCCAAGCTACAGAGAAATTGTTTGATGAAAGTGGTAGAGAGTTTATAACCTTAGACGCATTTCCCGAAATTGACGATTTTAAATAATGAAATTTTTGAATTTCGTTCAAAGATGGATTTTTTATTATTAAGGATTCGAATGTATCATGAAAATTTAACCATTTATTTAGTTCTCCGCTGAATTTTGGAAGTTCAATGGTTGGTAACTTGATATTGAAATCTTGAACCGAATTGGTACAAGAATGACCAGAACCGGCGGAAGCTACTTCTAACTTATCTTCTGCAATGAGTAGTTTTGCCTGAGATACAATGGAATAAAAAGTGTCTTCGAACTCCTTTCTAACATCATCTTCCTCATTTGGATATTCAATTAGACAATCAAACGTCCATTAAGCTGGCATTGTCAACATAGCGGAATCAAATTTAGTATAGTTGAGAATTTGTTGCTATTTTGTTGCTAATTAGTTACAGCAAAATTGATTTTGTTGCTCCAGCCGTTTGGGAAAAAAATGAGACAATGCCAGCTTTTGGGTAAGCTGGCATTGTCACATAAATTTTTGGCACATACAGTAGAAATAGCTGATTCTAAATTTGTTGCTAATTAGTTGCTAATTAGTTACAGCAAAATTGATTTTGTTGCTCCAGCCATTCGAAGGAAAAAACACGACAATGCCAGCTTATGATCAAGTTGGCATTGTCACATGAATTTTTGGCCCGCACAGTAAAAATAACTGATTCTAAATTTGTTGCTGATTAGTTGCTAATTAGTTACAGCAAAATTGATATTGTTGCTCCAGCCGTTTGGGAAAAAATGAGACAATGCCAGCTTTTGATTAAGCTGGCATTATCACATAAATTTTTGGCACATACAGTAAAAATAACTGATTCTAAATTTGTTGCTAATTAGTTGCTAATCAGTTACAGCAAAATTGATTTTGTTGCTCTAACCGTTTGGGAAAAAAACGAGATAATGCCAGCTTATGATTAAGTTGGCATTGTCACATCAATTTTTGGCCCGCACAGTAAAAATAACTGATTCTAAATTTGTTGCTAATTAGTTACAGCAAAATTGATTTTGTTGCTCCAGCCATTCGAAGGAAAAAACACGACAATGCCAGCTTATGATCAAGTTGGCATTGTCACATCAATTTTAGGCACAGACAGTAGAAATTACTGATTTTAAATTTGTTGCTAATTAATTGCTCACGTTTTGAATAGCTGAAATGAAAAAAAATCAACAAATCAAAAAATTTTTAAAAGTGTCTCATTTTACTTTTACGGTGAATCGTGATGAATTTGAAGAACTAATTATTGAAAAAACATTTCATCGCCGACACGGTAAAAGACAAGTGTATCAGAGAAATGTTCTTCAACCAGGAGAATGGGAAGATTTGATCACCAACAAAATATGGGAGACGACACGTCGCAAATGTGGTTATAATTTCGAACAACATTACGTGACTTTGGATAAAACCAATGGATCTATGAAAGGTAATGATATGATATATATTCAATTTCTCTCTTGAAGTGTATAACAAAGCTAATTTCAACAGTGAAATCATAGTTAATGATATTTAATAATTTCAAATCTTCTTAGGTGCATGTCGCTGTACGAGTGAACTCAAAGTTATATTCACTACCGTCGATGATGACGTTATTTTCAATTGTACAGTTACTCAAGGAAACGGAAACTGTAAAAAAACTTATTGTCGCTGGCAGAAACGAAAAGAAGTTGGTAATTGAAATTGGTAATTTTGCTGTAACTAATTAGCAACTAATTAGCAACAAATTTAGAATAAGTTTTTTCCACTATCTGTGCCTAAAATTGATGTGACAATGCCAACTTAATCATAAGCTGGCATTGTCGTGTTTTTTTCTTCGAATGGCTGGAGCAACAAAATCAGTTTTGCTGTAACTAGTTAGCAACTAATTAGCAACAAATTTAGAATCAGTTATTTCCACTGTCTGTGCCAAAAATTGATGTGACAATGCCAACTTAATCATAAGCTGGCATTATCTCATTCTTCTCCCGAACGGCTGGAGCAACAAAATCAATTTTGCTGTAACTAATTAGCAACTAATTAGCAACAAATTTAGAATCAGTTATTTTTACTGTGCGGGCCAAAAGTTGATATGACAATGCCAGCTTAATCAAAAGCTGGAATTGTCTCATTTTTTTCCCAAACGGTTGGAGCAACAAAATCAATTTTGCTGTAACTAATTAGCAACAAATTTAGAATCAGTTATTTCTACTGTATGTGCCAAAAATTTATGTGACAATGCCAGCTTAATCTAAAGCTGGCATTGTCTAATTTTTTTCCCAAACGGCTGGAGCAACAAAATCAATTTTGCTGTAACTAATTAGCAACAAAATAGCAACAAATTCTCAACTATACTAAATTTGATTCCGCTATGTTGACAATGCCAGCTTAATGGACGTGACAATCAATTTCATCCTGAATGGACTCAAAATTGTCAATTAATTTTTCTACCCTTTCAACGCGCGCTTGAAGTTCTGCCACTGGAATATTTTCTAAACCTTGTAAAGATTCAAAAAAGGTTTTGAAATTATTGAATTTCGTTTTTATTGATCCACGGTTTTTTCTTAAGTTATCTAATTTCTTATTTAATGGCATAATGAATAAATTAAGTTAAGCACTATTTAAGTAATAAAATTGAACAAATACGCAAATAATTCGATTTAAGATAGGAGGGTAACTAAATGTGAAGGAAAGAAAGGAATATCTACTCACAATCGCTTAAGTGAATCTTGTTTGATGCTCTGGCTGAAGTAATATCGAGAGGTTGAACAATTATCGGTATTCTTCAACTGGCCAACTGGAACATCTGCGACTACCTGCTTACTTAACTGAATCGCAAACGGCAAAAATGGCGATCGTGAATCGATGAATTTATTGATTATGCTGCTGCATTTACTGATGCAATCCGGCCCGAAGGACCAAAATATGTTGGAGTTTATTTTGAATAGTGGACTGTATTGAACTTTTCTTGATTGATTGTGCCTTATAGAACAAAAACACTTCTTCTTTGACTATATATTTTAATATTGTATCTCAACTTGAACTGTACACAAAGAAGGTCGAAGAATTACTCTCCTTTTTACTACCCTGAAAAAATATAGGGTAACAATATTCCTACGCCAACTGCGCACATGCGCATGTGAAGTAGGATAATCAGATCTTATTTAAATAGCTAATAACGCTTGAACACAATCTCATATATATATATATATATATATATATATATATATATATATATATATATATATATATATATATATATATATATATATATATATATATATATATATATATATATATATATATATATATATATATATATATATATATATGTATATATATATATATATAGATGTATATATATATATATATTTTTTTGCATCGACAATCTTATTTCCCTACATTATCTACACTTCCACTATAATTTGTTAGAAGAGGACAAGCTCCCGGAAAACCATCCCAGCGATTACGCAAATCACATCGTAGTTGGCTGATTTATTTGTGATCGCTTGTAAGGAGTAGACAGAAGGAATTTAATATGATTATATAACTCAGTTACGTAGTAACATTGCTTTTCAGGTGAGAAAATTACAGTCAAATATACATTTTTCTAGTTTTCTCTTTATTTCTTTGTGATTTCACAATATACTATTGACTATTTCTTGATAGGATTAATTCTTAAGGTATCTCATAGTGGCATTATAAAAACAATTTCTCGAATAATCGAATTAAAGCAATAGGGGGCAATACTTTTCAGGGAGCACATGCTTTTGAGGTTTTGTTTCTGTTTAGTAAAAAGTTCCTCTGGGTATTTTTTTTCCAGACTGACCGTGAGTTATATCATATCCAATGTTAGATTTCGAAAAATCAAGGAAGATACCTACAAGTAATTAAAGTATCTAAAGCAAAAAGCCATAGTGGTAGAAACATTAGCTTGAATTTGAATACAATTACTTAATTAATTCGTTTTCTATCTTGTAGTATTAGGTTTAAAAGCAAATTTGATATTTTTTTTAAGTACATTAGCAACTTTTTCTGTTATATATACCTATACTAAACAGATAATTGGTTTGCCCTGTTGGACCTCCGGGAATGGCCGAAGCTCGCATTTTGGCGAACTTACTAGGTACGCTATAAGACGGAGAACCGAAACGAGAACTGGGACCCGAAGGGCCATGTCGATCGCCGCGAACTTTTTCGAAGGAAATAGGCTACGTCCTGTTTCTGCTCGCGACGCTAATTTTCGATATCTAACTTGAAAGTTTGACGTTTTGCCAAAAATCGCGAAAATGGCCGCATTTCATACGCTTACGTAAGAAATTTTCCCATCAAAGGAATTTCGGCCACGTGACCTCCTTTCGAACCGATCATTCGACGGCGTTACTACCGATCGAGAGCTACCGGGCAGGCAAAGCACAGTGACATGGCGGCAACGAGTTCCCAACTAGCATGAATGATAGGTTAGACACTTCGCGTACCGTTCGACAGAGGCAGGTACGGGCTTAGCACTCATCGGGCTATATAGATAGCCCGATTTCATTGATCTATATTTTTCATGGTTCTATTTGATAGGCGATGGAGTCTCTTACTAGTAGGTACTAAATGGGTTCAAAATATGAATATTTCAGAATTATTCATTTTTGATTCGGGATATATGATATTAAACGCATGCTGAGTACTTTTCTTCTTAATCGTTTTATTTATCAAACTTTCATTGAATCTATTATCTAAAGCAATTGTTTCAATATTAGAAATTTCTCTCTCCAAATTTGGCACGTACAATGGAATAGAAAGTGGTGTATGAATCATTCAGTGAAGGTTGATTATTTATGTGAAATAGGACGCTTCCAATTCGTCGGTAAATGCGGTATTCGTGAAAGTTGTCTTTCTGTAGATATCATAATTCAAAATATTTGTATCATGAAATATAGTCAAATCTGAAAAATTTCAATCCATTTCATTTTCTAATTAGAGTTCAATTTTTGGATGAATGCTATCAATATGATTCGAAAATCTGATTTATTTGTCTTGCGGTGCCCTTGAAACAGACGATTATATCGTCAACAGTAGTGGATTAAAATATGAAGCTCTCTATACATATGTGACATGAAAATATCAGCAAGAAGCGAATTCAAGGGCGAAAGCACCACCAGCGTGACTATGTGATTGATGTGGAATATCTGAGATAAGTAGTTAACATTCATCTGACGTTATATTGGAGAACATATTATCAACATCGAAGCTAACAATAAACGAGTTAATAGGAGTTTAAACTTTTTGGTTGACTAAACAGAACAGTTTTTTGAGTGAAACTTGATAATTTTCTGAATGTTAAATTATGATCTTTCACTAATCTAGACGTTGGACTATTCATATGTGAAGCAACTGGTGGTATTAGGGAATTTTCTGTGTATTTTGTTGAACCATAAAGTTTTGGTGTTCTAGGATTGATATAAGTTATTGAAAAATTGGGGTGTAATATTATATTTGGTGAAATCAGCCGTTTTTGTAAACTTGGATCGACAGAAATTTGTTTAATTTGTGCTGTTCGAAGAAATTCGCTCATTTTGGAAATATAACTGTTTCTTGAAAAAACTACTACTGCATAAGATTTATCTGCTTCGGTAATAGTCTAGCTCCTCCTTTCAACGATTTTCTATCATCGAAATGTTTCTTAAATTTTGGAAATTGAGAACATTTAAGGAATTTTGAATTGAGCTGACGCTGGTTCATCCATCATTTCCAAAGCTAATTTAGATTCAACAGCATTCATCAAAGCATTCATCAATGGTATTTGGAATGAATTTATGTCCTTCTTGTAACAGGCTGACTTATCTCACTGAATTTTATTGTTATGAATTTTAATCAAACATTTGTTTCTGATTGCGTGCGAGCAGATTTTTTGGATTAATTTTTGAATATTTGGAAAACAAGATTATTATTATCAAGTATGACCTGATCGCCAGTAGAATGAAATTCTACTGGGTGTAGTTTACTAGTTAATTTATCATGTATTATCTCAATATAATTCTGGATTACATATATTTCTTGAATATACTTCGTGGTTATTCTGACATAACAAGGTATACCTACGATTATTAGTCATGTACTATTGTTTAACCAAATATTTTGACTTCAAAGACTGTATTTAATTCTCAATCGTTCACAAAAAACGCTCGCACTTTTTAAATAGTTTATGAAATCTATTGTAACTACGTGATGATTTATCATGATGAAAAACGGCCTAAATTGATTTCGTAGCTACAACGATAAAAATTTTAAAGAATTATTAGCTGTAGAATATATAAGATAGATTAACCAGCATCAGCCCAATTCAAAATTTCTAAAAACTCTTAAAGATCCTCTGTTTCCAAAATCGAATAAACATTTGGATGAAATAAAATCCTTGAAAAAAAGAATTGAAATAAATAAGCTGACTATCACCGAAGCATCTAGAGCAATAGTAGTTATTTTAAGAAAATATTATATTTCCAAAATGAAAAAACCTCCTTAAACAGAACTAATTGAGGAAACTTATGTCGATCGAATTATGTTTCAAAACACTATTAGACAAGCTTTTCAGCAAATTTCTTTAACTATACTATTAATTTATCAATAATTTTTCAATAATTGATATAATCTGGATCAATTTTTGAATTATATTAAAAGCATTTACCGAGATACAAAATTCAAATTAAAAACACAAATGGATCGACAGATAAATTTTGAATATTCTTAATGATAATAATACTTTGAGTAATGATAAGATAACTAACTCTGATATATGTATTCCGTCGCCTTCGAACCATTCACATAAATATTCAGCCTTCGCGATAATTATTCATAGGCCATTGACGTGCCAAAGTGGACGAAAGAAATTGCTATTATCAAATTGATAGATTCGAATAATGGATTGACTTAAGGTATGAGAGATTTAACATACTCAACTGGCCTACAACAGCATATATTCTCAATCTGAAAAATTCAAAGCTTTAACATATTTCGGTCCACTAACAGAAGAAGTTGCTAATGACAAACCCAAATCTGATATCAAAATTGCTTACGAATTTATTCATTTTTCAACTGAAACTCAAAATGAATCGGTTTGGAAATGTTTCCGAAAGTAAAATTAATGCGGCTGTTGAAAATAGTGTTCCACTAAACACTCAGAAAACTCACACATCGATCTGGAAGCAATTTATGGAATTTTGCCAAGCAAAAAAATTACCATTTACTCCAGACAACAACTACAGGCGAGCTAAATTTAATCCTCAAGGACTGGGCATGGAACATGCGTAAAGCTGATGGGGAAGACTACAAAGAACTGTGTGTAAAAGTAATGTGGAATATCGTTGCCAAAAAACTGCTGAACTGAAAAATATTTTCAAGAATTTAATATCGTGTTCGACCCATTCCACAACATTATCTTTAAGCCAGCTAGAGACGCTCGAAATGCGAAAAGGAGAAGTCTCCAGAAACATGAAGAAAAAAGGAAAACAAGTTTATCTTCTTTAAATATGGACGACTACTACAAGATGGTGTATCGAAAACATAAATAATATTTAAACAACTATCAACAGCTCTTATAACATTGAAAAACTTATATCTAATTCCATCGAAGTATGTATACTCTTCTTGAATTTTTGTTATATCTTCGTCAATTGCGAACACAAAGGATTGAATTGAAGTTTTCTTCGAATTCAAAATGTATATCCATTCTTCAATTTCTTGTGGTGTTTTTGCAAGATATAAAAATGAGTGCTGTAAGTGAAAATTTTTCGTTATGCATTTTTCCAGTAATATCTTTCTTTACAACTTTGTTGGTGGCTGCTTCATCTCGCCCATCTAGAAATAAAAATATATTATGGTCGAGAATGGAAAAAGTGAATTCCAGATTTTATAAAACTGCATTTCTTTTTCATTGGGACTCTACTTTTTAATGAAATAAGTATGTTATGAACTTAATAAATATGATGTTCACGAAATATGTATCAAGTTACTCTGAAGCTGTCATTTGATTTCATAACAAATGAAAAAAGTGTTCTTTTTGAACCCTGACTGAAACAACCATCATCTGACATAGAATAATAATATCAAGCTCTTTTTGAACTACTAACATTAGCATCACTGAAATACACAATCCACACATGCAGATATACTTACTTTCCTCGATATGGGCCTAGTAAAAACTCAATCGCCTTGTCTTTGACATTGCCATTGAACAGAAATGCAATGATTTTGGCACTTCTTTTTCACAGTTTTTGAGAAAACAATTATCATTTTCGTTCTTCATGGTTGAGTCCATATCATACTAGAAGTAAAGTTATAATAGTTAGTTGCAACTATAGCTATATTAAGTATATTGAATGTTATAGGTATTACATGAAATTATACAAGATTAAATTAAAAATCATGAAAAATATACTAGTTGACCATGGACAATTTACTATATTACATAATGTGAACAAGGAATATTCTTTAATAGTTTTTAAAAAAACATACCTAGGCCACAGTAGCAAAGTAGACATCTCATGTCAGAAAGTTTGTATTCTAGCGACGGGTTTCTGCATTTTCGATCTCAGCGGTGAATTGTTGGTTTTCCAATATCTTTGGTGGAGGGCGCTCTGGGTTGTTATACAGATAGTTGTCCGACCATGATTTGTATTGGGGAAAAGTAAATACTGAATAAATATGAAGGTGCTTGGAATATTTCAGTTTTTACTTCAGATCCAGATCACACTTACAAGTATGGTCACAACCTGCAATAAATGATTATTTTTCAAGATGATGTTGAAATAGTGTAGACCGTCAAATTTTAGTAAATAGTAGATTTTTTGTAAATACAATTTTCTTTTCAGTAATTTACTGAATATACAGGGGTATTTAGCAAAACAATGTATGAGCAAGTTCCATTATTGAGCATATCTATTTTTATAGCAAAATTCGTAGTAGTTTGCGAAATAATGTAAAAATTGTTCAAAATGCAATAAATTTATATATTACAAGTGCTCGAAACACACCATGTTTTCATTCTTTCGTCTCTTTCAACACTGTTCAGTGTAACTACTTATTTTTTTGAGATTGTATTCTGGCACAAAATATTTTCGTAACTTTTATTCAAATGTTATAAAAGACTAACAAGATTAAAATAATACAGTTACTGTACTTACCACTTTCTGAAGAAACTGCTTCCACAAAAATTTACTTATACACAAATAACACTTCACCGTTTGGCTGTTAGCGTTAGATAGATACTCGTATAGCGAATTAGGCGGAATTTGGCATATTTACGTTGAGACGGTGGGGGTGCAGCCAGAAATTCATCAATCCATGATTCTTTGAGCATTGTCCCAATGCTCTCGGACATTGACCGAATGACTTAATACATTAGGTGATGAACGCAGTGCATTGCTATAATGAACTATACATAGGTTAATGTTTTCAATCATTAATGTTATGCCTATTGAACATAGCTTTATTAAAAGAGGGATTATGACAATGTGTCGTGATGATTAAAGGTACATAGTATTGATCACTATGTAGTCATTAACTTGATGTATTTTTCACATTACTCTGATGTAAATAACATTATAAAGATGCCTTTTTTCATTAGATTCATGATTCAATAACATTATCATAATGACATAGATTTCATTATAACAACAAAATCGTTGATTGATCAATCACAGAAATTCATTATTATCAATAAATCTTTGACATTGTCTTAATGAAAAATACGTTATGATAATGAGTATGCGGTCAATCATTGGCAGTGATTGATATCAGGCTCATTATTATCTTCTGTTTGTAGTAGCGTAGAGTTGCCTGCAAAATTTGTTCCCCAAGTAAGGTCGACATTAGCTCATCTGCTTACCGGAAAAAATTATTTTTAACAAATCTAATATGCTTCTGAACACACACCGAGAGGGTTGTCGTAAAAAAATGTTTATCACTATAATTAATTAAAATTAGAAAAAGTAATTATTTTTTCAAAATTCACCAACGTTCTTGCCAAACGAACTTAACTTCGAAGGAACGCATATAATATATACCTACAATGTGCTAGGTTGCCTGCCTTTTTCTGATCCCAATTACCTGGTTGCCGTGTATAAACAGGAAAGTTGATTTGAGTAATTGAATTCATCTGCTTACCCCTTGTAATATATATCAAAATTAAGCCAATTTTATTAAAAATGCAGTAGTATACGGTTGCCTGCAAAAATCCGTTCTACATAACGGTTGTCATACTTTAAAATTAAAGAATTGAAGCAAGCAAATTGTCCAGGAGCCTTGTAAAAAAAATCGGGATGAGCTGGATTCGATTCCGAAGTTAACGAAAATTTAATGCATTGTTTGGGGATTATCAAGAGTGTCTTTGCTGAGGACCCGGAGCATTTAACGAGGGTCCAAAAAAACCCTCATTTTTTCGGATCATTATTGATTCTCTTCTCACATTTCTATTTTTGACTCAATGAAAACCAGAATAAATGCTGTCAAAAGAAGGTACAATTTCTCGAAAAATGAAAAAAATGAATATTATATTTTCACATATACCTATATATTTTTACATATATTATGCATACCTCCTCAATCCCTTTCGTTTCCCGGATTTTTGTAGGTTTGTCGTATTCAAATTTCGAAGTTTTTTTCACTAATACGCATGACACTGAAAATTCCTCAATATTATTATTATGCCTCGTTGGTCAAAAAGTTATGCTGTTACCACTTTCAGTTTTTCATTTACTGCTGTGTTATTAGGTAGTTGCAAAGAGTTTCTAAGTATGGTAAAATGGAAAAACGTATGAATGAGCATGTAAATGCTATTATCCTTCTTGAAAAATTAAAATTTATTGCAAGGAGAAATAATTATCAAAAGGAGAAATGCAATGGCGCTACACCAAGAGGAAAATTTTCAAACAGCTGTTTACATCACTGGACATCTTATACCGTTGTTGTATTATATTTTGCCTGATAAAAGCTAAGATATACGAATTAATGTTACGCATACAACAAGTGACCAATTTTAAGTATCTGGGAACCATAGTGAACTGTGACAAGACAAAAGAGATCAAATCGAGAATAGAACAGGCAAGAAAAATATTGACTGCAATGAGAAATTTCTTTGTTAGACCGGACCTAAGCCTAGAATTGAGAATTCGCATGCTAAGATGCTATGTGTTACCAGTACTCTTATGGAAAAAAGAATTGAAGCCTTCGAAATGTACCTCTACAGACGCATACTCAAGATATCATGGATACAAAGAGTAACCAACGTCGAAGTACTCAATCGCATGAATAAGCAAAAAGATTTACTGCTCACAATTATGGAAAGGAAAACTCAATATCTAGGCCACATCATGAGAGGGAGTCGTTACGAATTTCTTCAACTTATTATTGAAGGCAAAATCCAGGGGAAACGATCAATCGGAAGGCGGCAGAACTCGTGGCTGAAAGATCTACGTCGATGGTTCGGTTGCACATCAATTGAAATCTTCCGTGCAGCAGTATCTAAAACAATGATGGCTATTTGGATCATCAACCTTTGAAGGGAGATGGTGTGAGAAGAAGAAGATACTGATTGAAAAATGCCGTGAATCTAATCTAATTATTCAACCAGCATCAGTAGTAATTGGAACGAAGTTCCTTACGGCAGGCTTGGAGGAGATAGGGATTTTGCTACGCGACTAAACTGAAAATAATGTGAGACTTAAACCGTAACGATAAAACCGTGACAATGTGACTCATACAAGGAAGAAGCTTATGATACCTTTCTCATTCTTCTTTTTTCTTTTCATTCTCTCATCTCTTCTGTTTAAGATTCTGTACTGGACGACGTTCCCGTTTTTCGAGAGTTACTACGTGTACGCAGGCGATTCACAGTGAAGCCTGTTCTTCAGTTATGTCCTGTTATGCATATAACTTCTACAATTTTTTTTTGTATAAGTTATATGCATTAAGGAACAGATTACGACAGGAATCAGATATGGCATAATGAAAAGATAAAGCATCGCAAATTTGTTCCATAAAATAATGACTACGTATTGTAGTGTTTATATTCAATTATACAGCGTGGCGATACGTTACACTCGTTATATACACTCTTGCTTCTTAGTTCTACGTTGTATTGACGGCCGAGTGGTCTGAGTACTGAACACTGGCGTCGTATTTGTTGGTTCGAATCCAGCCTTTTTTCATTCATTTATTTACAATCTCGTTGGAGCTCTTGGCCCCACAAGTTATCACTTCTGTCGAGCGTCCCACGACGCACATGTTTCTTTTATACAAATTATGTTTCTTCTATATTATCCGAACGAACTTCGTTCCTACCTGGTGTCCATGACACCGTTTTTTTTTTAAATTTAAAGTTAGCCATTCATAGTGCCTGTAAGAACGTATGGGAAACCTCAAACATTGTTGGTAAAAGTAATTTTGTATGCAAGTACAAAGTTTTTGTTTGAAGATAACTATTGGAATTATAACTAAAATATAAGCTCGTATCATGCAATTTCTTCTGTAACTACCTGTCATAACACTTTTGAGCATTCGAATTCATTCATAAAAACTGATAATAAATTTTGATAATTACCAACAGTAATGGAGAGAGAGGATGATATAGGTTTAGGATATTGAATAAAAGGTAAAATAAAGTAGATATTAAAATACCAAGAGTTTAACTTTTGCATGTAGCACACTCGAGAACATTTTCAGAAATTTTATCATTTTTTGACCGCCTGTATCCTGGGTATTATTGGGTCAGAAATACTTTTGACCAATGAATTTTGAAGGAAATATAGTGCTGAACGAGCGATTGAGTTTGAAAATTTCCAATGATTCTAATTAATTCCATTTGACTGCATAGAAAATTGTGCATTATTAGCAAATTGAGCATTTGTGAAAGCTGTTGATGATTTTCGCAATTGTTTGAAAAAGTTGAATCTGTCTTATTTTTCAAAAATGATTGTTGGCGTTCCTTGAATCTTGTTTCAAACGATCGACCAGTATGATCTAAAATATTCCTTTATATAGAGGACAAACCAACTTGTAGACTCATGAGTTTTCAAATTTGAAAATGACATCTTCGGTATTGAATAAAAATCCTGAGAGTTTTGTTAGAGGATTGAAAGCAATAAGTATATTTCATTTAGGTATGACAACTTTTATCTTAGTGGACTTAGTAGTTTACATATATGAATATTCCAGAATTATTCAATTATGATTAAGGATAAATGCTGATAAGTTGAATACTTTTTTTTTATCATTTTATCTATCGAACTTCAATTGAATCCTTCATTTAAAGCTACTGTTTTTAAAGAAATTTCTTAAGCCAAATTTGGCTAAGAAAATGGAAAAGAAAAAGCTCTATAAATCAATGAGTTAAAGGTTGAATATTTATGTGACGGCATACAAATACCTATGCGTGAAAGTTTTCTGCATTTATAAAAATTCAAAGTATTACTATCATGAAAAATAGTCAAATCCTACTGTCCCTTTTTTT
This sequence comes from Cynegetis impunctata, assembly GCA_030704885.1. Taxonomy (NCBI): domain Eukaryota; kingdom Metazoa; phylum Arthropoda; class Insecta; order Coleoptera; family Coccinellidae; genus Cynegetis; species Cynegetis impunctata. The sequence goes on along the minus strand of JARQZK010000019.1, from coordinate 302,127 downwards.
TCTAGTTTGATGTTATATTTGGGTAAATGTTATTCATATAATTCACAAACTGATCCAGTTGTCTGGAGGTGCTCCTAAAGACGCCAATTATATTGTGAACATACCACCACCAAAAACATATACCTACGCAAAGCTGTATTGGATTGGCATTTTAAGTTTTATAAAGGTGACACGAAATTATTAACTTAGGGGCGAATCACAGTCAGCAGCCCTCTAGATTGTTCAAAAATGTTATTATAAAATTGAAAATGATTTGGACTAGAACTTAACTCTGTCGATTAACAAAATATTATCATAAATCTAACTATGTCAATATTTGATTGTTGTAGAATATACATTCATCTGCTGGTATTTTCGAGAAAAATCAACAACAACGTAATGAACACTATAGCATTTTGTTGGAGTTATAGAATTTTTATGTTTTTGGACTAAATCAACAGAGTTATTCAATGCGTATTTTGGAGTAAAACTTTCTGAATATTCATCAAATTATTTGAATTAGTGTCCTCCATAGTAAAGCTGCGAAACGTTGCTAAATATCAACACTATATAAATCCAGTGAATAAATTTGTTCTAAATCCAACAATTTACTAATCTAATTATATTAGTGATTATTCACTGGATTTATGTAGTGTTTATATTTAGCAACGTTTCGCAGATCAATTTCATCTGCTTCCTCAGGTTTAAAAAGGTTATTGTACTTACAAATTTGTACAATACTATATTAAATATGACAATCAAAACATCAATTACCTCTATAAAATTTTGCAATCCATCAGTCATCAAAATAAAACTATATACTACCATCATCTATCATTTATTCAACTCGCTGACTTATATTCTATTCAAAACAGGGTATATAATTATCTGATGTATTGTAAAATGTGCAATAATTTACTCAACCTCACCAAAATTCTTCTATTTCGTTTGTATTTCCATATTATTTTGCTTTTTTTTCTTTTAACAGTAGACAACAACAATATAACCTCAATATTACGTATATTAAATTGAGATCTATCACTAATTAGCAACTATATATATATATATATATATATATATATATATATATATATATATATTTTTATATATATATATATATATATATATATATATATATATATATATATTTTTTTTTTTTTTTTTTGATCCTAATTTGGAGCACCCTCTGCAAAAAATTCCATTGAAATCCAGTACACCTAAACGGCAAAGCACTTCACGACTAATTTTCAGTGAATGGAAGATAAGACTGGCTATTAGAATCGCAATCGCATTTGCTTTAAAATTTCATTAATTTATAGTTCGTCTTTCATATAGTAAGTCGCCTACTCATCTTCAAGTTCAGTTTGTGGTGACTTTGTTTTACATAAATACTTCTTGAGTTAGGGCCCAAATTATAAAAGTTTGGTTGAATAATTTGACTGAAAAATTAAGTTTGTCTTCGCGCGAAAGCAGTGAAGATAAGCTCTCAACCTTTGCTGAATTGCGTACAGGTAACTGGCCTGGAAATTTGTCAATATTTTAAGTTTCTCTTTGATGACGAGATATAAAATTTGAGGAGAAATTTAATTCATACGGCTCAGTCATTTTAGAAAACTTTCTTGTTGAAATATTTACCTTTAATTTATATCAAATTATTAATTTTAAAGACTTTTGTGCATTGTGTGATAGCAAAAAATAGAAGCGTTTGAGACACCTAATGATGTGCAAAATTTAGTTCAATTTTTTGCTTGGGCCAATAAAGAGAGCAATATAAAGGGATTGAAACCTTTATGTCTCACATTTCAGGTCGAATCAAACATTTTAATCAGAAACATGCTACCAAGAAGATGTTCCGGGTAAAATGTCTAGTGAGCTTTTGATCATTGAAAATATTTTAGAGAAAAAATTGGAGGATGTAGACATAGTGCAGGAACAAAACTGTTTCATGCCCCTCAGGCCCACTAAATCTATCATTTCTTTCAATCTAGTCAAGTCAAGTTAATGCTGCACCGAATACTGGAACTATTTGTCAATAAATGAGCAATAATCTTTGTTTTTATTAATATTTTCAGTGATACAAACATTCATATAAAAATATTGATGAAAACTTGAGTTTGATTACCAAATATAGTAACACCTCGTTTTTATTAAAAATATAAAAATACTAGCCGGATCGAAATGTTTCATCTGAAGTCCTATTTAACTTAGTCACTGATTTATTAAAGGTCCAGGTTTCAACATGGTTAGGTAGAATTCAGAACTAGGTTACTAGATGGAAACAAATCGTTGAGGTAATTCGATTTTCTTATTTCCGAGCGTGATGTGATTTATATTTCTGCCAAGGTGCATCCCTTTAACAATTTGTTGGAACCGGTCTAGGAACAATTTCAGTTGGGAGTGATTTATTCCAATTTGATTATGTATTACCATCCTAAATTAACTATAAAAATATTTAAACACTGGATGATTTAGAAGTTGCTTCCAGGGCATTGGAAGAGACGAAATTGTGGAATAAGTTTCTCGTTAGAAGAATAAATTTGTTTGAACTTGAACTAGTTGTTGTTTGAGCTTGGTAGGTACTGGACCTTTCCGAAACTTTGCTTTGTGGTAACACTTGGAGCTATGCGAATCAAATATTGAGATAACTGTTTGTATACTGCTGCAATCTTTAACAACTTTTCTGCTGTAGATGTGGTTTAAAAAGCTTAACGAAAATGAATTTTCGAGATTTTAGGGTTGTATCAACTACTGGCCTGAAAAATGAGCGCCCTGCTCCAACGGTAATAGACAGAAGCAGGAATTAGGTGCGATTTAATTGAAATTCTCTATGTAAGAGTGAGAGGAATGTGAGATCAAATAATTTTACCCTTTACAATCTGTATCGCCTGTTTTTGCAAAATTGTAAAATTAAACCCAGAATTATTTGACACTCAAAATCAGTTCACATTCTCTGAATGCTTCAGTAGATGAGAGTGAAAATATGTCCATCAATGTAGGATCCTGGTTGGAATCTATCAAGTTATTCAATTTCAGTTCAGGACCATCCCTTCCTTTCGGGTGACGCCTTTGAAATTAGCACAAAAATTGAAGTTAGACAGTTCAATCGTCCCTTCAATGAATGAGCACTTATTGCTCGGTATAGGTTTTTAAGGCTCAAGAAGATATTTCCGACAATTATTATGAAGTTTGTAATGATAAATGTAAAGAGTAAGTTCATTAAATATAATTAACTCGAACGAGACTCTGAGGAAATTGGAATGGCAAGATTTAGAAAAATAATGTCCTTATTCAGAGATCTTACCAATAAATAATTGGCGACCACGAATTCAATTACTCATCACGTTCATATCGGCAATACTAGGCAGTATCCAATATTCTCCGCTTTGGAATAGCTCATCAATAGAGAAGTTGAAGGATGTTACCACAGGGAGTTATTACTCCATTAAATTCAACTTAGTGCTCCCCTATGTTAATGATGCTCACTATCGCAGATCACTAGATTTCAAACACGCATTTAATCAAATGGGATTATCCCCGGGGTCCTAATCTAAAATTGCATTCCAAGTACCTGATAGAGGTTTGTTCGATTATGAAAAATGTAGTTTGGACAGGTAAATTCACAAGAAACTAACACACCTAATGGAGATCTTGTTTCCGTTCTAGGATAAAACGATTTTTGATTATTTGGCTGATTTAGTTGAGACACATTCCGAAGTTTTACAAAATTTTGAAACAATAAGTCTTTGTCCCTCTATTGGACAGTCCGGATTTCAAACAACATTATGTGAAGGCCTTAGTACATGCAATTGTTACTCAAAAAAATTTCTGGAGAATCAAAACCTGAATCCATTAGTTATTTTGTTAATATACCAGGTGCCCTTTGCATTTTCTGTTTAATTATAATCACTTGCTAAAACTAAATACAAAAAAGTAGTAGACCCAGCAGTTCAATAGAACTTTACTCTCGTCATAATTACTTAGTTTACACTCCTTAGCAAAGGATGTTCATCACTCCCGAGAAGTTACAGTTTATTACTCATAGATAAGTCTTGTTTAGAGAATATAGTCATTTCTCAATTGAAGGGTGAAATAATTTTCAATCTCCATTATAACAATAATAAATGTTTCTACAGAACTAAATTCACTTTTCAGATCTATAACTCGCGTAAGGCAACCGTGAAGAATGTCCTGTTTGTTAGACAAAAAAATTGCAGGTCAAATGTACATACAAGAAATTGATCTAATGGGTTTATTCAGCTTCTAGAACTTACTTTATTGCACCTTCTAGAACACGAAACAACTGTTTAAGAAACTGAAATGGCCTGTTATAGCTAAAAAAAAGAAAAGTAAATAGCAATACCACAAAATCAAAGTAATTAATATATATATATATATATATATATATATATATATATATATATATATATATATATATATATATATATATATATATATATATATATATATATATATATATATATATATATATATTTTTATATATATATTTATATATATATATATATATATATATATATATATATATATATATATATATATATATATATATATGTACATATATTTGACGTCTAATTTCGGGACACCCTGTATATACGGTTTTCGTCGGCCAGTGATTGCAGAAGAAATTTCTTGTACCGCAAATTCATCGTAATTTATTAATTGGATGGATTCTCGTTGGTTTTAAATTAATTGTAACATTTTCACTAGGTAGCAGCCTCATGTAAGTTCCATGTTACACTGATCTGTTTTTGTGATATTAATAGCTCTGTCGGCGCCGACATTCAGCTTTTATTATGGCCATATCCACCTGGAGCTCAGAGTCAGACAGTCGGCGCCGAGAATCTGTATCAGCCTACCAGCGTGTGTCTTGGACGTACACTTAGGCATATACGACGCCATTGCTCCCGCTTCAGTAACAGACACAATACACATACTACGAACGCTCTAACAAAGAAAAAACGCAGATTATAGGAAACACCGCATACTTGTGTTCTATCTCATTCTCTCGTACGTTAAATTCTATTTAAGAAGTGATAAAGAAGTTTCACTTCAAAAAGTGAACAATTATATAGTATTCATTCGCTCGCATCTATCGAAATCTGTAATATACTAATAAGATACTAACTAATATAAAAACTGTGATCACTATATAGTTATACTTGTGAAAATTGTTACTAACAATTTCCACGCACATGAAAAGAATAACACCTACTACAAATCTAGTCTGCTTATTTGATTCATTCATCAGAATATTTGGAAAATCAAAAAATTATCTGATAATTAGATGAAGAAAACAAAAATCTGTGAGAATTACATGAATCAAAAAATGTTTTCAGAGTTTCAGAAACTCTGCCGAAAGTGTGTCAAGGTTTTCAGCCAATCAACATCCTAATGACCCCATGCTAAAGTTCTTGGAGAATTTTTCAAGAGGAAGTGTTTATCATTCAAAGCTGTTACACCTCGAATTTCGGTGAACGTTTTATGTAATCATAGGTAATATTATATTAATATTAATATAACACACAATAAAGATTCATTTTCAGTGATGACATTTTAAGTCCGATAGTTGTATTGCGTCTTTTTTTTATCAACTATTTATTCACTGATTACCTTTCTCTTTCTATCAATTATGTTTTCACTGATAATTTTTGCCTTTTTACTAACTCTGTTCAATAGTTGAACACATTGAGTTCTAGCTTCTGCTTCATAAAAACGTCTGATACTTTTTCCTGCGTACCCGTCTATCATTTTCGCACTTATTGGCTAATTGGGAACAAGTTTATGTATATTATTAGTCAGATCATTAGAAAGGTGAAAATATTTCGCGTTTTGTTCAATTTTATGTTAATATTTCTACAAGAAGTGAATCCGTATCAGTATATAATAAAGAAATATTTCTACCATATTTTTGCTTCAGAAAATTATAAAAGTTATAGATAACCCAGATAATAGTTTCCCAATAACTCACTAATCCAATATCCCTCCGGTTTTCCATATTTTTCAATGTTTTACCAAAATTGATATTTTTCAATAATTTGTAATTGATTGTAAGTGATTTTTCAAATTTTTCTTGATTTATTTCTCAAATCGGTGTTGTGGACTGTACACGAATTCAATCAATGGAATTGCCGAAATTTGAGAACTCTATAAATTTGTGCGAATTAACTTGTGTTCCAAACATTGTTTCATGCTTCCACAGTGAATAACGTAAATTTTTTATTTTCTAAGTTAGGAATCAGCTTAATATTTCCTCCTGGGAGTATTAAAATCTCAGGAAGAAACGGTAAGTATGCATATTATCTAGAAAAAATTAATATTTTGGATGTAATTGATGTTTATTTTGATGTTCTGAATATGCGGATGGTGCTAAATCTGTATTTGAAGATGGTCTATTAGAGAAAGACATGATAAGTTGAGGTGATGTTACTGCAGAATTTGGAATTTTTGTGCTTTAGCTGAATTAATTGTGGTATTTTGAGTAATGGTATTTGATAGATGAATTAAATCTGTATTTTACTTAACTGTTCGATATCAGTTCTGTCATTTACGAAAAACAGCTGTAATTTTGAACATAGTCGAAATAACGTGTCATTTCGACACGTAATTCTTAAATTAAATAATGAAGAACCTGTTTTTACATTACCTGGATAAAAGTTTTTGAGGTTTCCATTACCATCATGTCTTAACAGACCTGGCTGCGGATATTAGACTGACTTATCATATTATGATAAGTATATATAGATCACAGACAAAACAAATTTAATGAAACAGGAATTTTTATTATTTAAAAAAATTTACGAAAATTCATATTCCTCCTTAAATTAAATAATTGGGTACCAATTTTGTGAATTATGTCGATGAAAGCTTGTATGATTTATCTCATCATCTAATATTAGCAGACCTGACTACTGATATTAGGCTCAATAGAACGTAATTAGAAACTGGAGTCGACAACAGTCGCAAAAAGTATTTATGAAACATATTGTGTTTTTTTGATTTTTCAATTTTTATAAAACTCGTTAACGTCTAATCAATTTCAATCTTTCAAAACTTCAAGGAAGTAGAAAGTTTCCAGACGAAACATTATCTGTTTAATAAAGTCGGTTTTCTAACTCAAATGGCCTGTTATTGATAAGAAAAGACAAGTAAATAGCAATACGCAATATATATATACATAAATATATATATATATATATATATATATATATATATATATATATATAAATATATATATATATATATATATATATATATATATATATATATATATATATATATATATATATATATATATATATATATATATATATATATATATATATATATATATATATATATATATATATATATGTGTGTGTGTGGATATGGCCATAATAAAAGCTTAATGTCGGCGCCGACAGAGCTATTTATATCACAAAAACAGATCAGTGTAACATGGAACTTACAAGAAGCTGCAGCTTTATTGCTACCTAGTGAAAATGTTACAATTAATTTAAAACCAACAAGAATTGAAATCCATCCAATTAATAAATTACGATGAATTTGCGGTACAAGAAAATTTTTCTGCAATCACTTGCCGACGAAAACCGTATATACAGGGTGTCCCGAAATTAGACGTCAATATTTCGACCTCATATTCTACTTCCAAGAATAGAGATAAAAGTTCATATAAACTAGGGTCTACAACTTCTTCGTTTTTAAGATACAGGGTATCGAAGCTGAAGACCTGATGGTGATTTTTTGTTAATATTTTCGAAACCTGTGAAGGTAATTGAATAAAATTTGGTATAGTCACAAAACTTTTTGCGCTCTATGTAATGTACTTAAAGTTAGTATTGCAATATTCAAAGGACTGCGTAGTGCAGGGGGATATTGGCAAAAAATTTGGCCCCAATTTTTTGGTTCTTGATTTTTAGTAATTATTACTTCAAAATTTGAAAATATGAACTTTTTTGTCCTAACAAGGTGCTCCTCTCATACTTCGCTAGGAAGCAGCATTTTCGAGGAAACTGCATTTGAATATTTCTTTACGAATTGATTGTTGTCGCGAAATAAGACGTCAATATTCTAACCACGTATTCTAAATCCAAAAATAAATAAAAAAGTTCATATAAACTAGTCTGCACAACTTCTTCGTTTTAAAGGTGAAAACCCTATAACGGTTTTTTTATGAATATCATATTTGATATCACTATTCTAGTCTAATTTGAAGTGTGGTGCTGCATTTTCTCAACAAGGTCGGTAATTCTTGGTGTTATCTTTAAAAGTGCGCAACCAATATATTCCTTTTGTATTAGAATTTGTCAAATATGAAATTTGTCATTTCAAAGCCCAAAATTTGTAGGCCCTCCCACCTCCCAATGCCCTTCCCTTCAGTTTGGGAACCACTGAACTAAACATTAAGAAACAATTATTTGAGGTTTACTTATTCTAACATTTAGATAAGATGCTCGAAAAGGTTACCGTGCTCATGATGGCATATTTGGGCTCTACGGGTAATCGCATGTGAAGCTTGCGAAACTTCAAAAATTGGTTTCGACTTATTTGATTTCTTGCCACACGTATTATTTCACACAACTACTCCTCGTTGTCTACTTCTGTTGCGTATACTATATCTTTTATACGGCTCTAAATTTAGTAGTCTATTGGATTTAAATCCGGCGATCGGGGTGCCCACGGAATAAGAATACCTGTTCTAATCCATTTATACGGAAATTACTCGTCTAGCCTATTCCTTATATTCACACCATACTGACCTGTCTCACCGTCGTGCTCTGCCATTGCATAAACCACGTACAAAGTGGATATCTGCTAATTCTCTATTTGAAAACCTCTGCATTACTACTAAATAAATTTTTTCCGGCAACAAGCAGCACAATTGAAAACTGGGCGATTAATAATTGACAGCTTATTTTTCTTTACCTAGCAAATCAAAAAACGTCATTTATCTCCAGGTCTGCTGCTCATTTTCTTCGATTTGCACATTGAAAAGCTTAATCAAACAAAATGACGTGAATAATAATAATTATAAGTACAACATCAACACTGCTTAACGTATTAAAAATAACTTAGGAAATCATATAAAAAATAATAAATCACATTTGTTGTTCACAAGAACAACAAATCAGGAGAGTTCAGAGCGGAGATTGTGATAAGTTTTACATTCATAGAAATTTCAGAAGCTTTCATACCATAATTTCAGAATACAACCGGAGCTTTGTTAATCGTCGGATCCATATCATATACAAAACATTTATACCAAGAATATTACACATTCATTTTTGACTTTAAATTATTAATCGCTGAAACAAAAACTCAATTTCCTAGAATCATTACAGATCAATAAATACAAACATTCAGATCTTCTACTGAATAGCCAAATTAATCATACTATAAGTTGCCTTCTTAATATTTTCAAAATTACGGAACTCCCGCAACTAAAAGTTACGGAACTGACCTAGCAGTTTAGAATGGAATTCCCTCTCTTACTAGTTATTTGTAATCATCTTTCTTTTTACCGTTTCTACCCAATTAGTTACTTATTACTTTCTTGTATTGAAAATATCTGAGAAATGTAATCATTTTGCACTCAGCATCTGCAAAAGTTGAAGTTTCACCGACACGTTCATCATTCGCAGTCGTCTACTAAATGTATATATTATTGTTATTTACAATTGTTTTAATATCAATATTAAAACGACTTCCTAAAAAAGAATGTCTGTTTATATTTTGATTATCACAAACGATATCATGAAATACAACGAAATTACTCTTTCATATTCGTATTAATTTATTTCTTTATATAATTGTATATGGCACTTTCGAAAAAGATACTGTGAAAGTATCATCAAAATGACTCTTAATACATTATCATTCACATTTCTCAATATATCGATCCAGAGGAAACTAGTTAGAAAAAAAAACATTATTTACTTCACCTCCATCTTAGGGGAACTGAATAATATTTATTTATTCATTATAATATTATTAAAATGAATATACATTTACCATTGGACTGAATTGTGAATCTAAACCACTCTCGAATCCACTGGAACACACTCCAAAAATTGATTTGAAATCGGACCAGCCGTTTACGAGGAATGTCCGTACTGTTGAAACTTCACATAAGTATTGTAAAAAATCAAAGTTTAACAATAGATTGTCACAAAAACCTTTCTATTACTCACAAAGGCTCAACTAATACACCATGAAGAGTAAGTATTAGAACCCAATCAAACATGCTAGAGCTAGAGCGAGACTGTTGATTACTTTCTACTAAAGAGCTTAGAGCAGTATAGAATAATGTAGATGCTAGCTAAACTAGATCTAGATCCAGGCTCTCTACTGAACAGTTCTAGATCATCAGAATCTCTTTAGCGCTAGCATGTTTGGACGGACATAAAACGTTCAACAAATAAAAGTATGATAAATTGGCAATTTTAAGTAAATTTGAAGAGAGTATCCTAATTGTTCGGAGTTCAAATATCTACACAAAAATCACACAGAAAATTATATGCTGCCACTACAGAGATCCAAGCGTGCATCCATTCTGCACATGCACAGCACATAAATCATAGTTCATTCTCCGTGCCAGAATAAGGCATGTGTCCTTTTATCCAGATGGTTCTCTGGTTATTCCCCTTTCCAAAAATGACTCTTTTGGATCCATATCATCTATGTCATCAGCTTGATAAATACCTTTTTCATCAATGAGATCATCTCCTGATGACTCGTCCAAAACATACCATCAGTACAACACATATGTTTCTCTGGAATTTAACAAGAAGTCTAGTGGTCAGATTAACTATATAACAGTAGCCTTATAATTTGATCTTAATATAAATAATTTATTTATCATGTCGTTGAATTATGCAATTACTATTTTTGTGATAAAGATCTCATCAAATTCAATCTATTAATTATGCCACAACAAACCATTTAGGGCTGAGCCATACAATCTTGTACGATTCAGCCCCGACCTGCCCTTTGTGGAAGTTTAGTATTCAAACTTCAAAATGCATCCTTCAACGAATTATCACGAGTTATCAAGAGATAGCTCAAGGAAAGTAGTTTCTTCTTTTTCTTCTTATGGTGCCCTACCCGGTTTAGGGTGTGGCGACCTCTCTACAACTACTCGTGCTGTGCGTGATACAGCGATACACAAATAGAAGGGACCTACAGATTTACGACGGTTCCGAACGTCTTTACAGAGAGGCTTTGCTAGGCAGAATACTGCTCGGTGGTTTGCCTTCCGAGAGGTGACTCCGCATAAATTCGTTGGTTCGGCCGGGATTCGATCCATCGACCTTCTGTTCAGTAGCCCAACGCAATGACCACTGAACTACGGAGCCATAAAGTAGTTTCTAATGATCTGATATTTATTGGCTAAAAAGTAGAGGTGTTACACTTACTTTTTATTCTATTCTGTCACAAAATTACACCACAAAACCACTGTTACAGTCACACACTATGCTTAGCAGAAAGAAATCGAACGTACAAGCTTGCGCTGTCTTACCCTAGGCTGCGACATGAATTGAACTCCTCTATCATGAAATCTTTATCAAAAAATTGAGTGTTCGATTTAGCCTCTATGTACGTTATAGCCCCGCTTCCTAGTACTATAGTTTAAAAGTAATACACGTGGATTGCAGATACTCGTCAGTAGGAACATTATTGAAAAGCACCAGTTATCATCATTGGAGAAAGGTGACAAGTTACCTTTCTATATTTCAGATTCGTAGAATGAGAGTAGAATTGATACAAAAATTGAATCTGGTCTGAAATGCAAGTGATGAGACGGGATGTTGTTAATGAGCTGCACAAACCAGCTAGAATAAATTTTGCTAGATCTGTAATAGTTAAAGGATTACTCGATCTTTATCAAGATGATTCAGCTAAAATAATACCATGTGCCAGATTCAATAAGGGTTTTTATATACTGATTGTAATAGACGCGTTTTCACAATGTGTTTCGGGGAGGAGAGTTAGAGAGCCTTAGTAAAGTAGTAATGGGGTCACATAATATGGTTGTGTGAACACTGAAACAAGTGTTTTAATAAAGATCTCAAATATTCAGTTCCCATCATAATCAGAAATCATGTTATTATAAGAGCAATCAATTCTTGTAATA
>JARQZK010000019.1:220000-285000 GCA_030704885.1 Cynegetis impunctata | reverse complement strand
TGTTAGTGGAACACCTCTGCCTTAAATAGCAAATGATGTCAGTGATCAACTTGTATTAGAATATGTTCGTGGCAGCGAATTATGAGAGAAAAATGTTGAACTGAGTGTATTAAAGAGCTCTCTATAATATTTACCCCGAGGCAAAGCTAAAGGGGTTATAGTCTCACGACAAAAAGTTGGTATCTGGCCCGATTTAAAAAAAAAAATTCCAACGGATATCGATAAAACACATATGATTTCATCAGGGAATTTAAATTCCCACTTTTTCCCAACGAAGAATAAAAAAATATAGCGTTTTTACCCCGAGGCGAAGCTAAATTTTCAAAAAAAAAAGTTGGGATCTGGTCCGATTTTTAAAATTCCAACGGATATCGATAAAATACATATGATTTCATCAGAGAAGTTTTGTTCCCAATTTTTTCCCAACGAAGAATAAAAAATTATAGCGTTTTTTAGATAGGTATTACGAAATGCGCATGCGCCAAGGTCGATATGTACGAAGTCCTACAATACATGCGTCGAAGTGTTCTGTGTGCCACGGTAACCAAGCGACGTTGATAGCTCAAGCTTGATTCTGCGTCTGTGTGTGCTTCTCATCCATAGAGATATCTTATCAATTTGATTTATAATTTGCAGAAAAATGAGCCGAGATAGGATATTCAAATTCGACAGTCCATCAATGAATTTTTTTGCTAAATTTTCACTGATTTTATTCGTAATATCGACTTATTAATACATTTATTGCAATTTTCCTCCATTCCATTCGTAAAATCGACTTTCATTGTTATTCAATTTATATAATAGGTACATTCAAAAAATATTGACGACATGCACATGCGCCGAGGGGTTTTATCATTCCTAGTGCTACGCAGTAGGGTGTCCTTAATTTTTTATTTAAGAATTACGTTAGTCAATTGATGAATATTTTTGTGAACTACTATTATTGTTATTGAATAAAGTATAAACTTTAAAATAAAACACACTTGGCTTATGTTTCACTATATAAAAATATTTAGATACTCTATTTAGCAGTAAAGAATAGTCGACATGTTTCAAATTATGAACTCAAGACTGACTACAGGAGAGTATTACATCTTATTTTATAAAACCGACAAAACCAAAGGTGATACCTGAAAATCAATTTGTTCGTTTACAAGGGGTAATTTGCTATTATGGGTGGAACTTATTTCGAGAATTTCAAGAAGGTCAATTCGCTTTTCTTTGTTACCTGAATGTAACAATTGGGGTTTGTTGAAATCCAGAAAATGATTGAATTTTATACAATGTTTGGAGAAGCCAGTGGTATTTTTATTTTGTAAAATTAACTTTTTGTGTTCTTCAACACGAATGTTTATATTTCTTCCTGTTTGTCCAATATGAAAAGCAGTCGCAAACTATTTTGTAAACACCACTGCTTTCTCCGATGTCAAGTTTTTCTTTATTATCGACCAAGAATTGCTTCAAGTTTCTTTTAATTGTACAAATTGTTATAACGTTATTTTTCAATAGTCTGTTACAAATTTTGCTACTCAAATTCGGCACATAATTTATTGGGAAGTATTTTTGTTCTTCATTAATAGTTTGCGTGGGGTATATTGAAAGCAACAGATACCTTATTCGTTTTTTCCCGATGAGCTTATCGATAAGGCTTTCATTGTTACCGTTATTGGAGGATAATAATTCAATTGTATTAACTTCGGTTTGAAAATTTGTTTCCGATAATGAAATAGTGAACAACCTATGTATAAACGAATGAAAAGCACTGAGTTTTATTTTAATGTATTGGTTACTGTCGCTGTGAATTAAAGTATCTGTGAAGGTTGGTTTTCTATAAATGTTGAAAGTAAGAGAATTCAAATTCCTAGCAATCTGAACGTTTAAGAAATTCAAGGTACCGTCGACTATTCTTCACTGCTAAATTTTCTTCTTCTTCTTCTTCTTCTTATTTTAAGACAATGTCTTGTTTTTTCAAAGCTGTAGCCTAAGTTGTGACTCCGATGTCCAGCTTTCGTACCATCGTTTGGGAGGTCTTCCTGGCGGTCTACGGTTGGTTGGTTTCTCCTCTTTTGCAATTTTGGGTAGTCGATTATCATCCATTCTGTCGACGTGGTCTCTCCATGCCTGTCTTCTGATTCTAGACCATCTTACAATATCTGGAATGTCGCACTGGGTTCTTATATCACTGCTTCTCACTCTGTCTCTAAGCGTTTTGCCCGTGATTGATCTTAGCGTCTGCTAAATACAGTATCTAAATAGTTTTCTATAGTGAAACATAAGCCAAGTGTGTTTTATTTCAATGTTTATAATTTATTCTTTATGATGTTTCACCAAGTGATGTACAAGAATTCAATCTCAGTTGTTATTCTTATTATTTTTCATAATTTTCATCATTGCGAATATCTTCCACTCTTCTGAAAAGAAATAGATAATTATTTCCTCAGGAAAGAAAATGATAAAATTATTAAGAAACTAATGCTCGTCTAAGTTATTCATAGAAACATGGAGTTGTCTTATTCTACGCTTGGAAAAATTATTTGAAGTCGGATAATTTTGTCTTCATTTATACATTACGTATAGATAAATAATCAACATCATCATAGATCTGTCAATGTTCTGCTTTGAAAGCAGTTCTTCAGATGAGGCATTATATAATTTTATACACATAAAGTTTGAGGTATCTTAAATTAAATTTAATTTAAGGTATGAAAATGAATTTATTCTTCTCATTTAATTAATGTTTCCATGGTTTGAAGAGTATTAATTCAAAAATATAAGGCCTGTGTAGTGTTAGTATATGAGGCTTTTCAAAGAGACATCCTGAAAGGCATATTACAACTTATCGTTAGTGTTTACTTATAAAATACTTTATTTGCATGTTCATTGTTTCCATAGGACTGCGTTGACTGAAAATTTTAAAAATACAATATTTTTTATAATATACGCTCCGACATGATGATACTAACTCCAATTGAATAAACAACAGAGATTAGTTTTTTTTTCACCTCTACTGTGAAGTCTTCCTATTTCAGGTTTGAGTTCAAATATATACCCAAAAATTTAGTACGTGCATTAATAGCCAGTCTTCAGGATGTTTATGATATTCGAAATGATTCAACTTGCTCGATCGCTTGAAAAAAATCACACAATCAGTCTTATTCAGATTACACTAGATCAATTCGTGCAGGTGTAAAAATCCTCGTCATCGATTCGTATTTTTGTTGCCACCAGGACTCATGCTTCTTGTTCAAATATTACTTATCAACGTGATTTTTCGATTTTTTTCGGAAAAATTAGATGCCCTTATGATATTACTCATGAATATTTCACTCCTGTCAAAAATCTCTTGTAAATGTAATGCAATTATCGAAAATTACAGCGATAATTGCATTGTAGAAAGCGAAAGAGCACTGTGATAATTGCATTGTAGAAAGCGAAAGAGTCCTGCGATGATTGCATTGTAACAGCGAAAGAGCCCTGCGGTAATGATTTGGAACGTAACAGCTAAATTACTGATGGAAAAATATTTCACTGAGTACAATATCAATTTTAACCCTTTTACTGATATTGGGTCCTATAACGCTGCTGAAAAGACTGAAAGCGCAAAATAAAATTAAAGAAGTCCTCCAATTTGGAAAGGCAACACTTAATGTTCAATCCAGAAAGCTACTTAGTTTTAACTGAGCAATTTATGGTTAACTTTTTTGAAAGCTTTTTGAAAATCCGTATAAATAACGTCAACTTGTACTCTCTTGTCCAATTCATTATATTCGAATTGTGAAAACTATATGTCGTCAGAGTATAATTTCGAAAAATTCAGAAAAATTTGAGAAATAGGTACTCACAAGCGATGATAAGCCCTTCTGGAGTACCAGGATTACTTTTTCTACCTTCCATCTTGCAGGAAAAATGCTGGTCCTCAGAATAATATCATAGGTACCTATACTTGAGTGGTACGACCAGAGTACCAATACAGTCTTTGACAATTAAACAGGTAATCAAGTCGGGTACAGCCATTAATTTATTATTAAGTTTTCTTGTAGCCAACTGTATAATATCCCCTGTTACGCACTTAACGGAGACAAAAAAAGTTTCAACTATCCCATCATAATATTTAGCTACATAGGAATACATAAAACTATATATATATATATATATATTTTTTTTTTTTTGTTGAATTTGTATAGATATGTATATGCGCTAGCTATTTCGCGAACAGTACAAGTTTTTCATGAATTACTTTTCAAATCAGTCCGTGACTACCGCCTAAAAGGTAGTTGATGGTTTTTATTAATAATTAGTTCAATGTACCTACTTGTGTTGATGAAAAAGTTTATTTGGATGAATAATGGAATCATGGAGGATATTCCTTTTCGAAAAACTAATTGAATTTTCTAAGTAGCTTCAAATCTGTGATATAATCTGAAAGTCTGAAATTATTAGCGAAGTCGTTATTTCAGGAAAAAAACGAAAATTATCCGCTATTTGCATATCGTGATTCAAATCGAGTGACTTTATATTTCTGAGATATGTTTGAATAATTCAACACCACTCGCAATGAAGGAGAACGAAAGTGAGCTGCAAAAATAACGTGGAATATTTAAATATTTAAATAACTCACAATAATTAGAAAATAGAAAATATTTTTCCTAACCTTCTATGCTTTAATTCGGACTCATTAATTATTCTTATGTACTCAGTTTTTAAAATCAATTATATTACTCCTAGTTAGCTTCTTGAACTGGAAAAAACACTAATCAGTAATTCAATTGAATCATGGAACATAAAAAATATTCATTATTTTTCAATCTCAAGTACTAAGTACATAATTTTCCACCAAAATATATCATATTATCATTATATAAGTGTCCAATTGTTGGAAAATCAATTTCAGAAACAATTTATATTCAATTATGGTGCTGACATTGGTGTATCGAGAATAAAAGTTCAACTAAGAAACCTATTCTCATGAGTTATCAATCTTATACAAGTATTTACTTATTTATTTATTGCGTACAAAGGAGTACAAATAGGTTTTATATAATAAATTGATGAGAATTTTGATAAATACAGAAAATGGAGCTCTAAGGAGAGTACCAAATATTCCATTTAGTGCAGACGCGTATGTCGATTGGAAGATTCCTAAGGTAGATCGATTGACTAAAAGATAATGCTTCATGAATTTTCAAACTTTCCATATAATTTAACTTCAAGGAAATTTTGCATATGCGAAAAATTCACATTTTGAAATGTCCAGGAATTGTGGATTTATATTTATGTAGTGATATAAATATAGACTATACATACTAGTGTCTGTTTTTTTATTCATATAGGATTTAAAATGTTCTTTATATAGGTTAGTATAGAAACTGATACTTCGATCTCTAAAACATGATCAGTTAAATCAATGTATGAACTCCGGACAGATTAAATACATTTTTTGAGTCATATTTTCCCCGAAACTATTGCAGCGTGATGAAAGTCAACAGTCAGGTGCGAGAGTAGTTTTTCCGAAATTGTTTAGCTGTCTGATTGGTGCAGAATGAAATTATCAGAATTTGGGTTAATTTTATCAACCGCCGCCATTTTGACGAAGATATTTGTGTTTTCATGCATATATTTTTCGTGGTATAAATTCGTAACCGTTTTGAGGTATATTAGTATAGATGTTTTCAATATTCAAGGAAATAAGCATTCTATAAGGAGAAAAAGATGATGATTGTAGTTTGTCACAGCAAAAGATGCAGTAGAATTGGTTATTTTGTCACTGAAGAAGAATACACTCATGACCTTTCGAATAAAATGTAACTGGTCAAGATTGAAACTGAAGTTGGATCTTTTTGTAATTTTTAAACTTCCAGAGAATCTGTCATGTTACAGCGTTAGAGTTTAATCTAAGAATGCTAATGCGTCAGCGTTTGAGATTGCGTGGCATAGTTGTCTCTCAGAAAAATAGATACTTCTTCTCAAACTTTTTCATTTGATTAATCAAATTGAATTGAAACAAAATTACAGAAATATATTGGAAAAAAGATGAAAGAGTGTAATACCAGCTAAAGAGCATATAAATATTAGCTGATATTTGACAAATAAATTTGAAAAATTATGAGTATATTTCAAAACATTAAATACAGACAGATGAGGCATTCAAGGTCTATTGAAGATGAACTTCATACATTCAGAATTTGATTCGAAATCAGAGTAAATACACGATTTAGTGTAGATGCAGAGATGGCGTTGATTCGCAGATTTATGTGAAACTGATAGTCCAGGAGACATCTACATTCTACCTGAACTCAATTACGAATTTAACGAAAATTTTTGTTTGAGAATGAGAAGAAAACCAGTAACAGTACGAAAAAATTACGTTTTTTTTACGCTCCTGTAAAATGCTCCAGGTCCTCGTGTTCAAAAACTCAGCTAAGACATCTTATAGTATCCCCCAACAATTTTCGTTACCTTCAGAATTCAGTCCAGCTCACTCCGATTTTTGGCGAAAAAAACATCGAAATCAGGAATTGATGATCACATATTGGCAAAACAACACAACATTAAGTGGAACGATTGTAGGATTATCCACCGGGAATAACTAGCGAAAACAAAAATTCAAGGAAGTTGCTTTCATCCAACAGAAGCATGAAGTTTTCAGTAAATCCAGTGTTGAAGTGGCAAACGCATGGGTACCAATCCTGGCGCGTATCAGTGGTCTCAAGCCCATGCCCAATGGGAGAGGCGCCCAACACGGCACGCCTAATAACAATAATCAAGGGGGTATATAGAGATCAATCCAAACTTATTATTCCAGTATTAATCCTCCGAACCCTACCCACACTTCCTATGTTCCATGAATATCCCGTCTCACCTATCCTTGATGCACTTGTACATACGTGTATCCTCTGATCTGGCTGAAGGAGTTAATCCCAAATCCAAGCTGCCTGCCTCCCTGACATATACTTCAGGAAGGAATGAAAAAAAAATTCCTCTGATGATCAGCATTCATTCAGTGTCAGTGATAGTGAACCTACAGTGCAATTTTAGGCCCGCCTTCTGATAGCGACAAGTGAGAATAGTGCAAAGTGACGAGATGTCGAAATATAATGACACAAGAGCTGAAAAGCTTGCCGAGGATATATTTGAATCGATGCAAGCAATTTCCGAATTAGGTTTTGATCTGAATCTTTTCATTGATGAACTCAAGGAAAGATTGAATTCACCTATACAAGAAACATCAAAACAAGTGATAGAGCCGTCAATGAATACTTCTAATGGAAAACGTATTGGAGAACATGATCATTTCGAAAAAACCACGAAAACGGCGAAAATAAAGTCATCCGAAGTACAAGATGAAATGACAGTTACCACGAACAGGTACGAAGCCATCAGCGATGAGGAAGAAAGCCATATGGATACTGAACAACTAAGTACAGACGAAATAGAAAACTCACAAGTCAGAGAAACGAAAAGTAATGCCAATATTTAAATAAGATAAAATCCCTTCCATTGTGCTTAGGGATATAGCATAATGAACGACAGTGAACAAATTGGTGAAAAAGAAAAATATAACAATAATGAAAACAAAAAACACGAGTGAAGGCATTAATATTATAACCTCAACGACTGACGACTTTCGTGCTCTTACAAAATTATTTGACAAAGAGAGTAAAGCGTACCATACTTATTAACTGGATGAGGATAAGACTCTAAAAGTTGTGTTCAGAGGATTTCCGTGTGAAACAAAAGAAGTAGAAGTTAAGATTGATCTACTAGCGAAAGGATATCATCCTAGTAGAATAACGATTATGAGAAAAGGCCCACAAAGAATACCAATGCCATTAATACTGCTACAACTGGACATAATCAAGAATAAAATATATAATGAAATAACTATTCTAGTCATGAAAATCCAAGTTGAAAGTTTACGGAAAAAATCATCTATAGGACAATGCTATAGATGTCAAAAATTTGGACATGCACAAGGTAGATGCACGGCAGAAGAAAAATGCGTCAAATGTGGCGGAAATCACTGGTCGTACGAGTGCATAAAACCTAAAGACACGCCAGTTAAATGTGCAAACGGCGGTGGAACACATCCTGCGAACTACAAAGGATGTACCCACTATCCAAAGATAAATAAAACTGAAAACACGAATACACAGTGGAACAAAAGAGATAACAGAACGTATAATCAAGTTCAAACAAAAAACACACAAAATGAGAAGAAAGTAGAAAAATCCGAACTATCAGAAATTATGAAGACATCAGCAGAACTGACAAAATCAGTCAACAATCTAATGTCAAGAATAAACAATTTCACAACTAATCAATAAACAATAAAAAGATGAGAAAACCCATAGCATTACAAATGCTTTATTGGAATGCAGAGAGAATCTACACCAAAAAGTTTGAATTCGAAGAAATAATGGACAGATGATATATGATATAGATGTAGCTCTTGTGAATGAAACACATCTCAAACCGTGTAAAAATTTCAAGATCAGAAACTACACTACATACAGAAACGATAGATTGAACCGAAAAAACGGAGGTACTACGACATTTATAAAAACTAAACAAAAAGAGTTAATTAACGCAGAACTAGATATATTAGTGAGTGAAGATATCGAAACCATAATAGCCGGCGATCTTAATTGCAAGAACGTAACTTGGAACAGTCGAATAAATAACGTAAATGGAAACAAACTGAGAAAATACATAGAAGACAATCCTCAGCTAAACATAGATGCGCCATCAGAACCAACGATATATCCACGCAATGCGAATTCACCAGATATATTAGACATAATTATTACGAAAGATCCTACCCAAAACTACGAATTAAACGTTATAAAGGAAACAAGCTCGGACAATAATCCAGTGATACTAGAATATGGATCGTCTGAGAATGAACAAGATATTTATATCAAAAAATATACTAATTGGAAACAGTATAGACTTCAATTAAATAGATCAACAGAAGTTATAAATAACATAGAAAACACAACAGAACTAGAAAGAGAAGCAAGCGATTTAACGAAGAAAATACAAAACGCATTGGAAAGAAATACAACAAGAATAGAAGAAAACATAAAAAAATAGTATTCTTAGAGAAATTAAAGAACTCATCAAAGAGAACGTAGGAATGCACAACATACACTTGATCCAAGAGACAAAAGAACTGCAAATCAATCGAACTTGCAAGTTAAAGAGGTTTTGAAAATGATTAACAAAAGTAAATTTTAATTTACTACGTTTATTATCACAAAATATTTTGAAAAATATAACACTGCGATTGCAATTTCGGTCACTAGACCATCATCGGGCAGATTGAGTTAAGAACTGAACACAAAATAATTATAGATTTGCGCTTACGGGTGGGAAAGGATTACTGCAGGTACCTAAATAGACAAGAGGAACATATTTCAAGAAGGGCTAATCGAGTGAATTTCACAAATTGGTACAATACAATGTTCTTAGAAAAGTCATTATTGTTTAAATACACTAAATATAGGAGAATATATCAAGTCAATCTGGTCGTTCAGCAAGATATCTTTTGCATTATTATTGAGTTTAAAAATTTCTAATGATTCTAAGTAACTAAGTTTGGTTCCTTTCGGTAATTTGTGCATGATTTGAAAGTTATCTATTTGTGGAAATGGGTGGTGGTTTTCACGGCAATGATTTGAAAACGTTGAATCCGTTTTATTTTAAAAAAAAGATTGTTGGTGTACTTTAAATCTTGTCTTGAACGATCGACCAGTCTGACCTATATATACTCCTTTACATACAGGACAAATCAACTTATAAACTCCTGAACTTTCAAATTTTGAAGTGATATCTTTGGCATTGAATAAAAATCCTGAGAGTTTTGTCTAAGGTTTGAAAGCAATTTTAATATTACATTTAGGTATGATATTAGCAACTTTTTCTGTTAGAGGACCAAAATATGTTAAAGATGTGAATTTTTCCGATTTTTCTACTTTTAATTGGGGATATATGCTGTTGTACGCTAGTTGATTACGTTTCTTGTTTATTATTTTATCTATCAAACTTGTATGAAAACCATTATTTGACGCAATTAGTTTTATAGTCGAAATTTCTTTCGCTAAATTTGTTACGGATAATGGAATTGAAAACGCTCTGAGGATCATTGAATTAAAAGCTGAATGTTTATGGGAAAGAGGATGATTTGAATCCGACGGAATACATATATCCGTGAAAGTTGGTTTTCTATATATATCGAAACTCAAAGTATTATTATTATGAAAGATAGTTAAATCCAAGAAGTTTATTTGTCGATCCAATTCTTTTTCAAATTTGAACTTTATATTTGGGTGAATGCTATTAATATAATCCAAAAACTGATCTAATTGTCTCGCGGTGCCCTTAAAACAAGCAATTACATCATCAATAATAATTGCTTGTTTTAAGGGCACCGCGAGACAATTAGATCAGTTTTTGGATTATATTAATAGCATTCACCCAAATATAAAGTTCAAATTTGAAAAAGAATTGGATCGACAAATAAACTTCTTGGATTTAACTATCTTTCATAATAATAATACTTTGAGTTTCGATATATATAGAAAACCAACTTTCACGGATATATGTATTCCGTCGGATTCAAATCATCCTCTTTCCCATAAACATTCAGCTTTTAATTCAATGATCCACAGAGCGTTTTCAATTCCATTATCCGTAACAAATTTAGCGAAAGAAATTTCGACTATAAAACTAATTGCGTCAAATAATGGTTTTCATACAAGTTTGATAGATAAAATAATAAACAAGAAACGTAATCAACTAGCGTACAACAGCATATATCCCCAATTAAAAGTAGAAAAATCGGAAAAATTCACATCTTTAACATATTTTGGTCCTCTAACAGAAAAAGTTGCTAATATCATACCTAAATGTAATATTAAAATTGCTTTCAAACCTAAGACAAAACTCTCAGGATTTTTATTCAATGCCAAAGATATCACTTCAAAATTTGAAAGTTCAGGAGTTTATAAGTTGATTTGTCCTGTATGTAAAGGAGTATATATAGGTCAGACTGGTCGATCGTTCAAGACAAGATTTAAAGAACACCAACAATCTTTTTTTAAAAATGAAACGGATTCAACGTTTTCAAATCATTGCCGTGAAAACCACCACCCATTTCCACAAATAGATAATTTTCAAATCATGCACAAATTACCGAAAGGCACCAAACTTACTTACTTAGAATCATTAGAAATTTTCAAACTCAATAATAATGCAAAAGATATCTTGCTGAACGACCAGATTGACTTGATATATTCTCCTATATTCAGTGTATTTAAACAATAATGACTTTTCTAAGAACATTGTATTGTAGCAATTTGTGAAATTCACTCGATTAGCCCTTCTTGAAATATGTTCCTCTTGTCTATTTAGGTACCTGCAGTAATCCTTTCCCACCCGTAAGCGCAAATCTATAATTATTTTGTATTCAGTTCTTAACTCAATCTGCCCGATGATGGTCTAGTGACCGAAATTGCAATCGCAGTGTTATATTTTTCAAAATATTTTGTGATAATAAACGTAGTAAATTCAAATTTAGTTTTGTTAATCATGTTAAATTATCACGTAGTAACGACGGATTCCATCAACTATTTAAAAAGGTTTTGAAAAATTTACACGAAGAAAGATGGCAGCGAAAATTAGAAACATTAACAACGGAACACAATTGTATATGGAGAATAACCAAAGCATTGAGAAATGAAAAAACAACATTACCCCTAATCCACGGAAGGAACGGAGTAATATACACAGATAGAGAAAAAGCAGAGGAAATGGCAACACATCTACAACAACAATGTTTAGCTCCATACGACGGAAATAATCTACAACAAATAATAAGAGTTAATAGAGAAATAAAGACATTTCTTAGAAACAGAGACGACGATGAAAAAATTAGTCAAACCACAATAGAAGAAATAAGAGATGTGATTAACAGGATAAAGAGAAGAAAGCGCCAGGTCCTGACTGTATTCCAAGTAATGCAATACGAGAATTGCCCCCAAATGCATTGAAAACAATGAAAAACTTAATGAACGGAATTCTCAAATTTAAATATTACCTGCAAATATGGAAAGAATCAGATGTAATTCCGATACCGTAACCAGGAAAAGACGAAACCTATCCAGTAAATTACCAGTACATAAGTCTTACACCTGCGTTAGGCAGAGTGTCAGAAAATATTATATACTAAATTAAGAATTGAAGAAAAAGAACCTTATTCCAAAAGAACAATTTGGATTCAAACCAGAACATTCGACGGAAGCTCAAGTTCTAAGAATAATTGAACATTCAACGAAAGAACTTGAATTCAAAAAATCGACAGGAATATTCTTCGCGAATATTTCACATGCATTCGACAAAACCTGGCAAAGAGGCGTAATAAATAAAATGAAAAATTCAGGAATAAATAAAGGAGTAACCAAGTTAATTCACTAGACTACTACCCAGAGAAAAAAAAGAATTAAAATAAAAGAAGATAACTCAGATATAAGAACTCTAACAGCGAGACTTTCCCAAGGATCCCCTATATCTCCAACATTATATAACTTATATATACACGACTTCAAACAGATGCCTAGAAATGTACAATATGCAGTATACGTATATGACACAGCAATCTACACCTCATCAACTCAATTCCATGTAATACATCGAAGATTGCAAGACTCAATCGACTTATTTAGATCATGGCTACATAAATGAAGAACTGAAATTAATGCGGAAAAATGTGAAGCGCTAATTGTAACCAGGAAATACCAAACAAATAAAGAAAAACTTAGAATAGGAAATCAGGCAATAACATGGAAAACAGAGGTGAAATATTTAGGCATATACATAGACAAAAGATTAACGTGAAACAAACATATACAACACATAAGGAAGAAAGTAAATATAGTTCAGAGCAAGATGTTTCCACTTATCAATAGATTAAGCAAAATGTCAACAAGAAATAAACTACTAATTTACAATTCAATAATAAAACCGGCCATTTTATATGGCTCTACAAATTGGGGCAGCACCTGTAGCACAAATCTAAAGAAATTGCAATCGCAACAAAACAAAATCATAAGGCAGATAGTAAACGCACCGTGGTTTGTTACGAATAGACAAATACACAGAGAGCTGAACATGAAACCAATATATCAAATCATCAAAGAAAAAGCAATCAAAAATTATGAAGAAACAACAAGGCACATCAATCCACTGCTGAGAAACGCAACAGATTACGAAATTGAAGGCCGATACAAGAAGAGGCCAAAATTAATGATCCAAAGGAATATAATCGAAATCTAGTCGAAACTGTTAGAATACAGAGACATGATCTAATAGAAAAATAAAAAACTAAAATATTAACACACAAAGTAAAACTCCAGATTAGGCAGTAAAAGAAACTCCATAGCTGCAAAAGACAAAAATGCTCATAGTCATAGTATTGTCTAATAATCAGTCATTCGAGACCATATCACCGAGGAAGCAGCATCGCCCTGGGAAAGCGGTGAATTCGACGCCAATCGACTGAAGACGACGAGAGTGCAAATGACCTCGATGGGCAGAGATGATAGTCCATTAGACACGAAGTAACTCGGATCGCTAGTAAGGAGCAGCGCTCAACAGAGGTTCGGCACGGTGGGATGGAAGCGGATCATCAGGTTTGTAGACGAATGATGCTCGTTGCAGACGACGAGAGTGAAGACGGATGTTGGATCTCGATGTCGGAGTGATGAGCATTGTTGAACAGCGAACCGACCTGGGATGAAGCGAACCTCCTTTATGTCAACAGAGAATGCCACGGGCAGTCGTCGGGTATGTTTACTTGATTTCAAAATTAATGCGACGCGATGCAGAGAGATATACACTCGATTCTTGGAATATAGACACAAGGAAAAGAAGAGGTTCTAGTGCTGACCGCAGTACGAGATTCCTAATCAAAGTGAGAGACTGGAGGTGTAGAAGGCTAATGCCTGGAAACCGAAAGAACAGAGGTGTTTTTAGTGGGTAGGCTGTTGCATTTGCAGCAGTTGAATCCCACACAGGCCGGGTTAGCAACCGGTATCGCTTTTGAATTTTTCACCTTGATTAAAGGTTTATCAGTTTACACTTGAGAACGGTTAGAGATACCCAACTAACCAAAACGTCGTGTATATAAATTGTATAATTTTATATTTTTTCACTATTTTTCAACTTTTTATTTACTAATCTCATTTTATTCTTTTTCTGATACTTCCATTCAATCCTACTAATTCATTGAATTAAATTTTTTCAGCTATTATCTTTTTTGTTGAACTTTTCATTTAGGTACTAATCAATTTTATTTCTTTTATTTTTGTTTCAGATATTTTATAGATGATGAAAGTTAAGAATTCCACAAATACGGAAGAAACAATGTCCAAACTATTCAAACTAATATGATTAGAAAGTTATGCAGATTATAAAGATCGAATCATTTCTGTAAAAATAATTCTCTATGGCAGTGATATTTTCATTCCAAAGATTATATTCTTCAGATTCAAAAATTCACTACATGAGCTCCACTATTTTAAAAACAGTGTCTCTGTCCTCAACTGAAAAAAACCCAAGTTTTATCAGGTTGTGCTAATTTTTTTTATATTGAACTTATTAAACCTTATGCAAATTGCGTTAATTTGGATAGAAACGCAACTTTGGTGCCAGATGTAGGTCTCCAATGAAATGATCTATATGTTTCCATTTTGATTGAAGGTGTTTGGATAAAATAAATACTTATATGCTTATTAGCGTTGTTCTATGTATGTACCCATATGTACTACAAGGTGCGCCTGGATTCTTCAGCTGAAATAAGATAATTCTTCTCAATTATCTTACTCGGTGAATAGGCAATGCTGATACTACCCATGAGGAGAAGAAGCCTTTAGTTTACTTCGTTTGTGGTTATTTAGATGTTTCTCACATTTCAAAAAAAATATAGTGTATATTCATCAGTTTTATAGTTTTTTCGTAGACTATTATTGTATTGATTTCCAGGAAATTTTTTTTTTCAATTCATATTATTGCCATTGTTGACAAATATAAATAAATACCTATTAAAATATTGTACATAAACTATGATTAATACATATATATATATATATATATATATATATATATATATATATATATATATATATATATATATATATATATATATATATATATATATATATATATATATATATATATATATATATATATATATATATATATATATATATATATATATATATATATATATATATATACTCTCAGAAAAATTTCGGATGGAACGAAAATATAGAAGAGGTGAATAGCCGAATAGTTTCCAAAATATTAATCGATGGAAATTACACGAAATGAGATGAAAACAAAGAAACGAAATCCCATGATGTAGCATTGCGGCTTCTGTTCAAACTCTCCAGTTTGGCAGATTTGATTGAACTTCGCCACTAAAGCGATTCATGTCCCCTCAGGACTCCGGACGAAATAAAGAGAATAGAGTGAAACAAATTTATTGCGGGGCAATATTGAATGAAATAAACAAAACTTTGATCTGAGCAGGCATTGACACGTGTTTTGAATTTTTTGGTCCTCATCAGAACAGCAGTGCAGCTTAGTATCAGTTAAAAAACTTAAAGATGAAGACAAACAAACGAAATTCCCTGCTATAGAAGACAATCGAATAGTTGCGGCTTCCGTTCAAACTCTCCGGTTTGGGAGATTTGGCATGAGGACTAAAGAGTCCGAAACACGTGTCAACAGATACTTCCATACGCGGGTCAGACTAATTACTTATTTCTTTCATTTAGTATTTCCCCTAAATGAGTTTGTTCTATTTATTTCGTCTGAGGTCCCGTGGAGGATATGAATCACTTCCGTGCCGAAGTTTCGTCAAATCTCCCAAACCGGAGAGTTTGAACGAAAGCCGCAAATATACGATTTATTTCTACAACAGGGGATTTCTTTCATTTTTTTTTAAATCTTCAAGTATTTCAACCATTATTGGGCTACCCGTTCTGATGAGAACCAAGGTGTTCAAAACACGTGGCAACGGTTGCTTCGTAATGCGAGTCAGAACAATGAATTGTTTCTTTCAACTAATGCTTCCCAGCAATAAAGTTTTACTTATATATATATATATATATATATATATATATATATATATATATATATATATATATATATATATACATATATATATATATATATACATATATATATATATATATATAAACATATGTATATATATATATATATATATATATATATATATATATATATATATATATATACATATATATATATATATATATATATATATATATATATATATATATATATATATATATAGATATATATATAAATATATATATATATATATATATATATATATATATATATATATAGATCGAAGGTGTAACGATGGGATAGCCCAGTATTATAGAGGAAGCAATAAAAGATCTAGGGTGCTTCTAAAGTTATGCCTTTATTCCAAGTTCAAGCTTTCGTCTGTGTTTACAGACTTCTTCAGGAAAAAACTACAAATTATGAAAACATTCCATTTACAAGTCATGGATATATTCGGTCTCTTAAATTTAACTTACCAGAATTAGCATTAAAACTCTAAAAGTTGGCTATCAAAGTTTTCAGGATTCATTTCTTCCATAACCTCATACCTGATGTTGAAGTTTTTGAACAAGTTTGTGTAAAATGGACAAAAGAAACGTCAAACATTAAAACAATTTAAAATTATATACATTACTCCTAATAGTTTCTTTGTTGATTATAGATTCTTACAAACATTGCATGATTAAATTAGGATAATTACTGAAATGTGTTAACTCCGTTGTATCGGCAAATATCAGAAATGTCAGAATGTCACTGTCAACAAAGTATGTGGCTAAGGTTACACTGGTCGGAACTTTAATAGATTAACATTACTACGTATTATTAGAGGAAGGCAGTGTCTACAATATCAGAGTTGAAAGATTATTTATAGTTTTCTTTCTCTTTCTACATTGCAAAAGTAATAAAAAACACATTAGTTTTAAAAAAGTTCATAGATAAAACAGAAAAAGTAGAAAAAATTTTCACCAGTTCTTTTCAAATCAATTAAGTAATTTTAAAAAAAAGTTCTCAACAACAACTATGCGATCAAATAACTAGATTATCAAACAGAATATGTCAAAAAAGATTCAGGAAGCTTTTTTTGTTTAGTGAATTTTTGTTTCAATAGATAGGTATAAATAGAACTTAAGTTCTCAACATCTTTCTTATGATTCATACAGTTTTTATAGTTATTAATATAACACATTTCAAGGATTTTTTTTTATGTATATTCTTCTCGGAGTCAAGAATTATAGTATTGTTGTACTGAACTTTGTGGTCCATTTTGTTGACATGCATACTAAGGCTGGTTGCCTGGGGTTTATTTTTGCAGTCACTTTTGTGTAAAGCTAGTCTTTTACTTAATTTTTGACCTGTTTGTCCAACATACAACAAACCACATTCACAAGGTACTCCATATATGATTCTTGATTTTTGCAGAGTAGGTGTAATGTCTTTTAAGTTAGAATAAAACATGTTGAGTTTTTTAGTGTTATAGTTCGCTATCACTATACCATAATTAGAAAATAATTTGGTTAGTGAGGGCGTAAGATTATGTATGAATTGTAATTTAGCATATTTAATGTTATCTGTATTATTTATATTATTTCTGTTATAGTTAATCGCAACACTGTTGTCAGAGAATAACAATTTATACACGAGTGCGCCAGGATATTGGTTTTCTAAGAGAAGTTCTTTCAAAACAATTAGATTTTTATGAAGAAATTTTTGGTGGGTTATTTTTTTAATTCTGTTTTTTAGAGCTATGACAGCATTAATTTTTTGTTTTGTAGGATGATAGGATGTGAACTTGGAATCAAGGCATAATTTTAGATGCACCCTAGATCTTTTATTGCTTCCTCTATAATACTGGGGTATCCCACCGTTACACCTTCGATCTAATAGTTACCAGTACCCCGTTACTGTCCTTCCTTCTTTATATATATATATATATATATATATATATATATATATATATATATATATATATACAGGGTGTCTTAAATAGCGTGTGCCACTATTGCTATCTCCGAAACCATAAGAGTTACAAAGTCGGTTAAATTAGAGGAAAGTTGCGTTTCCTGATCACCAATCTTACTATGTTAGCAGTGTTGCCAAATTGTTCTTATTTTCAGAACTATTCGGGAAAACATGGAAAATGCTAAAAATTATTTCTCTCAATAGCTCGAAACTACTGACCTGAGAAAAAAGAATTTGTGAAAAACAACCCTGTTTTCTGTTTTCTACACAACAGTATTGCTGGTTTTTTAAATTGACTTCTAATATTTGAGATATCACTACCTACTTACTTTTTTTAAATACGGACCTGGATTTATTATTTTATATTTTGAGAAGAAATTCCATTTCCTATACAACCATGTATTACACGAATATGGTTCCTACGTTTCTATTCAGAAAATCCATCCTCCGGAAATTGAAGGAAAAATTACTTGGTACGGTCCTGTTTTTATGGCATTCTTTTCATGCATTAAAATATTGGATCCCTTGAATAAGTTTTAAAGAAATGGAGAAAATTAACTAAAGGAAAATACATAAATTTATTACTACTTCATATTATTTATCCCATAACTTTAACACTAGGTTTCTCTGGAGAAATACTCCCATTGTTAATATTTCTGTATTGTAAGACTTACAAAAAAGTATTGCTCAGTAAGTAGTAGCACAAATATATGGTAAGTCCATCCGAGTTCTCCCTTAAATAAGTTAAAACATCAAAGCTTACCACCTACTGTAATAGAATATGTATTACTGAGACGTCTTTCCTAAAGTTGGCTTTGAAAACAATTGAAAAATCAACAGATACTTGTTTGTCAAACTTATTTTATGTCATTTTATTACAAACTGTGTTGTCTTACAATTTCTGCTTATTTAAAATGGAGTTTTCAAATTATGAAAAGACAGATATGATATTTGTTTATGCGAAGTCATTTCGTAATGCTACAAACGCTATTCAGATGTATCAAAATTTGTACCCGGAAAAAAGAATACCCAACCCGAAAATATTTGCAAGTTTAGAAAGGAGAATGCGGAAGCACGGGTCTTTTAATAAGCCTCAAAAACGAAATTGAACTGTTACATTGAAAGGGGAAGAGGATGAGACCAACGTATTAGGTATTAATATTTTCTTTAATTATAACTTTTATTTTTAATAAGTACTCGGCAATATTTTTGTAGGATATGTACATTACAAAAATATTAGTAGCGGTGAAGTTTCTCTAAGGGAAATAGAAAGAGAAACTGGTGTAACAAAAGATTCGGCAAAAAAAATACTACATCGCAATAGATTTAGACACTACCGCTGTAGAAAAGTGCAGCATTTGAGGGCAACTGACTATGCAAAGAGGAGGATATTTTGCCGTTGGCTTTTAAGGCGTCGAAGACAAGACCACAACATTTGCAAAAAAATTTTATGGTCGGACGAAAGTCAATTTTGCAATAATGGATGGTTTAATCGCAATATACATTACCGATGGACTGAAAGTAATGAACACTTTCACCGAGAAACCGCTTTCCAGGAAAGGTTCGGTATAAATGTGTGACTCGGGATATTAGACCGAAAAGTGGTGGGCCCGTAATTCTTTCAACAAAATTTGACTGGGTTAACCTACCTTCACTTTTTATCTATTTCACTTCAAGATCTTTTAGATGACCTTCCGTTAGATGTTCTTCGACATTTTAAGTACTTCCAACATGATGGTGCTCCAGCACATCGCGACCGTCGATGTGTAAAGTTATTAAACAACTTTAAACCTAATAGATAGATTGGCAATAACGGACCTATAAAATGGCCAGCGAGATCACCTGATATTACTCCAATGGATTTTTCCATTTGGGGCTTTATTAAAGATAGGGTGTATCGAACTACACCTCAGAATTTAGATCACCTAATTATGAAAATTCGACAGGCATGTAACGAAATTACTCCTAGAATGTTGAATAGAATTCAAAGAAATGTTATTGTACGTTCCCAAAAATGTTTACGACATAATGGTGGTCATTTCCAACACTTATTATAATTGCATTTTCCTAAATAGTGCTCTTTTTTGTTTTTGTTTGTTTCAAACTTTGCACAAAAACGAATTAAGCGTTACTGTGTTATTTTATTTGAAAATTCTGGGTTTATATTGAATGAAACTATTAAAAGTTTTGTTACTTTTGCTTACAAATGAAATTTATTCCAAAAAACAGGGCCGTACTAAGTAATTTTTTCTTCAAGTTCCTGAGGATGGATTTTCTGGGTAGAAACGTAAGGAACCATATTCGTGGAATGCATAGTTGTGTAGGAAATTGAATTTTCTCTCAAAAAATGAAATAATAAATCCAGGTCCGTATTCAAAAAGAGTAAGTTGGTAAAGATATCTCAATTGTTCAAAGTCAATTTAGAAAACCGGCAACACCGTTGTGTAGAGAACAAAAAACAAAGTTTTTTTCGTATATATAATTTTTTGCTCAGGTCAATAGTCATCGAGCTATGAAGAGAAATAATTTTTGGCGTTTTTCATATTTTCCTGAATATTTCTAAAAGTAAAAACAATTTGGCAATACTGTCGATGTATCAAGATTGGTTATTAGAAAACGCAACTTTTCTCTAATTTAACCGACTATGTAACTCTTATGGTTTCGGAGATAGCAATAGTGGCACACGCTATATAAGACACCCTGTATATATATATATATATATATATATATATATATATATATATATATATATAAATATATATTTATATATATATATATAAGATTACTTCCAAATTATGCACAAATTACCGAAAGGGACCAAACTAACACTTAGAATCAAGCTCAATCATAATGCAAATGGAGATTTCTTGCTGAACGACCAGAATGACTTGATATATTCTCCTATATTTAGTGTATTCGAACAATAATGATTTTCTAAGAACATTTTATTGTCCAAATTCGGAAAACCCACTTCGATAAGCCCTTCTCGAAATATGTCTGTCTATTTAGGTACCTGTAATAATTCTTTTCTACCCGTAAGTGTCAAATCTATAATTATGTATCTAGTTCTTAACTCAATCTGCAAATTCTTTGTGTCTTATAGAAATAATGAAAATGAAAATGAATTTACCCAAGAATATCATAGAAAATCCAGCCAAAGCTGCGAATAATTCATTGCCGGAAAAAGCCAGAGTCGAATACGACAAGGATTATGAAGTATTTATTCAAGGGAAGTTGCTTCATTTCTCCTCGTACAATTAGCGGGAGTTATGATCCATTATGCACGCTCATTAATGCTCTAGGGCATCAGGAGTGTATTTATAGCAACCGTATCTAAGGTAAAATCAACAAATAATATACAAGTGATTAATAAAATAGTTTTTCGAATGCAATATTGAATTAAATTTGGGGCTCATATTATACTCCTAAATTAATGATGATACTGAACAATTTGCACAATGACACAGAAGAAATGAAAGTCTGTAATTCGTTAGCGGAAGAAATATATATATATATATATATATATATATATATATATATACATATAGGTATATACATATATGAATATATATATATATATATATATCTATATATATATATATATATATATATATATATATATATATATATATATATATATATATATATATATATATATATATATATATATATATATTATTTATTCTAATTGTTGCATTATAAAGAGAGTATATATATATATATATATATATATGTACAATTAGCGGGAGTTATGATCCATTATGCACGCTCATTAATGCTCTAGGGCATCAGGAGTGTATTTATAGCAACCGTATCTAAGGTAAAATCAACAAATAATATACAAGTGATTAATAAAATAGTTTTTCGAATGCAATATTGAATTAAATTTGGGGCTCATATTATACTCCTAAATTAATGATGATACTGAACAATTTGCACAATGACACAGAAGAAATTAAAGTCTGTAATTAGTTAGCGGAAGAAATATATATATATATATATATATATATATATATATATATATATATATATATATATATATATATATATATATATATATATATATATATATATATATAATATATATATATATATATATATATATATATATATATATATATATATATAATATATTTATATGAATATATATATATATATATATATATATATATATATATATATATATATATTATCTATATATATATATATATATATATATATATATATATATATATATATATATATATCAAATAGTAATTATTACTCACGTTAGGAAATATCCACGAAAAAGGTTGAATTAAAATAAGTAACATATAATTATTTTCTTCGATTCATCTACTACAAATTAAGTTAAAAGGCTGAATATTAGTATATTAATTTGTTAGATATTAAGGCTTGATTTCGTGCGACAACAATGTAGCGACTTTAGTGCCATGACACTAAAAGTCGCGACTTTTTTAAACATGCAAACTTCAAAGTCACGTTGTCGCGGCAACAGTTTGAAGCCGCGGCATTAGTGCCGCGATATCAAAATCATGTTGATGTTTTTGTGACATTTTACATGAGTTCCACGTCTATGGGCATGAAATTCAAGAAGCTAGGAGAATCTTTTACAGCAAGTTTTCGTATACATGTACCCAATTTATTTCTTCGTTGGACCTTCTTCACTTATATTTAAACTTAACACTCGTGCAACGGCCGCAATGACTTCATTCGACGCCATTTTTAATTTACTACAAAAGTCGTGACATTCAATACATGAAAACAATCAAAAATATCATATTTTCATGACTTGAATTGTCATGACATTATTATATCGCATGAAATAGGGGACCTACCAAATATTTTCTCTCAGCGCTACAATTTTTATATAGAAATTTCAAACGTTTTTGAAGGTAAGAGATTGTTATATGAAATTGAACAAAAATGCGGAAAATATATGGCATCAGTAATGAAGCACTGCTGCTCACGCATTTTTCTTTCAAGACTTATTTCAGATCTAAATAAGATCATTGTAAATTGTAAATTGACATGTTTTTGAAATTTCAACTTTTTCATAGAAAAATTTTGTTGAAAACTGATTTATTAATATCAGAAATGAAGCTTGATAAAAAATAAATAGGTGATATAGTATTTCCATTAACTACTAATTTTTACGTTCAGCATTTTATTTGCGTTTCTGTTAGAATAAACTGTTTTTCAACAGCTTTCACAATTAAACAAACAGTCCGTTTGAAGTGCTAAGGGATAACGAACATTTTGCGTTTTAGCAACAGCCTGAAGTTGATTGTACAATTAAAGACTTCCTAGAAAAAAGAAAAATGACTCTAGTGTCAATTAATTATAAAATAAACCAGTTAACAATGTACCTGAGTAATTCAAAATATGAACACTATTTTGCAGATTCCCGAAGGCTCCCTGAATATAATCCACTCTATTTGAAGCCCCTACATGTCTTCAAATATAAACCACTGACCTCCAAGGCCCTAGTATGAATTGTTTCACATACATGTCTAAGGGACCCTCGGTGACCAGCCGACCTGGCCAGTCCGGGCTTGATTGAGTTATTCAAAAACTCAGACCTTGTATGAATGCTTATCTGGGATATCATTGAAACACTAAAGAAGTTCTAAGTAGGGAAGTGAGAGTTTATATTATATTCTTCTCTAAATGAGAAAATACACTTTATGATTAATCAAAAATTTATATTAATTTGTACAGGAATGATAGAGGAAAATAATTATATGCTCACCCATTTTGTTTAAGATATAATCTTTATGAAAATGTTAAATATACCTATATATGTATATATATATATATATATATATATATATATATATATATATATATATAATATATATATTGCTTTAAAAGTAGTAACAAACTTTGAAATTTTTATAGAAGAAAATGTATGAAGTTTGGATAAAGGGTCCAGTTAAAGATTATTGGATTTTCATTTTCTACCTTCCCTCGCACATATTGACCTTGTAAAAAAAATTATTTTTGTGAAATTCACATCAGCATTACTGACTACAGATTTGAATTCAATTTAATTCTAGTCAATGAAACCACAATTTGGTTAAATTTTCAATTCTTTGGAAACAATCATCTTCAATGTACACATTATTTTCTTTGATGTTTGATAGAAATATCTTTCATGAGTTCTCTTTCTCTAGTTCAAAGAAAAATAACACTACCAAGTTGAATGACTATTGTATTAACAACATAGAGTTTTTTATTATTAAGGGTTAATGAAGATGTTCTCGTGATAATTTTGATCTATTCAAATTTGATTTAGATAACGAGTTTTACAGCGAAATAAAACACACTCGCTTTTAGAAAAACACATTTCAATTTCTATATTCAATCTAATATATATATATATATATATATATATATATATATATATATATATATATATATATATATATATATATATATACTTAAAAAGTTAACGTTTGAAGTATATGTATTTCCTTAGATTGAATATAGAAATAAAACACACTCGCTTTCTAAAAGCGAGTGTGTTTTATTTCGCTGTAAAACTCGTTATCTAAATCAAATTTGAATAGATCAAAATTATCACGAGAACATCTTCATTAACCCTTAATAATAAAAAACTCTATGTTGTTAGTACAATAGTCATTCAACTTGGTAGTGTTATTTTTCTTTGAACTAGAGAAAGAGAACTCATGAAAGATATTTCTATCAAACATCAAAGAAAATAATGTGTACATTGAAGATGATTGTTTCCAAAGAATTGAAAATTTAACCAAATTGTGGTTTCATTGACTAGAATTAAATTGAATTCAAATCTGTAGTCAGTAATGCTGATGTGAATTTCACAAAAATAATTTTTTTTACAAGGTCAATATGTGCGAGGGAAGGTAGAAAATGAAAATCCAATAATCTTTAACTGGACCCTTTATCCAAACTTCATACATTTTCTTCTATAAAAATTTCAAAGTTTGTTACTACTTTTAAAGCAATATATATTATATATATATATATATATATATATATATATATATATATATATATATATATATATATATATATATATATATATATATATATATATATATATATATATATATATATATATATATATATATATATATATATATATATATATATATATATACATATATAGGTATATTTAACATTTTCATAAAGATTATATCTTAAACAAAATGGGTGAGCATATAATTATTTTCCTCTATCATTCCTGTACAAATTAATATAAATTTTTGATTAATCATAAAGTGTATTTTCTCATTTAGAGAAGAATATAATATAAACTCTCACTTCCCTACTTAGAACATCTTTAGTGTTTCAATGATATCCCAGATAAGCATTCATACAAGGTCTGAGTTTTTGAATAACTCAATCAAGCCCGGACTGGCCAGGTCGGCTGGTCACCGAGGGTCCCTTAGACATGTATGTGAAACAATTCATACTAGGGCCTTGGAGGTCAGTGGTTTATATTTGAAGACATGTAGGGGCTTCAAATAGAGTGGATTATATTCAGGGAGCCTTCGGGAATCTGCAAAATAGTGTTCATATTTTGAATTACTCAGGTACATTGTTAACTGGTTTATTTTATAATTAATTGACACTAGAGTCATTTTTCTTTTTTCTAGGAAGTCTTTAATTGTACAATCAACTTCAGGCTGTTGCTAAAACGCAAAATGTTCGTTATCCCTTAGCACTTCAAACGGACTGTTTGTTTAATTGTGAAAGCTGTTGAAAAACAGTTTATTCTAACAAAAACGCAAATAAAATGCTGAACGTAAAAATTAGTAGTTAATGGAAATACTATATCACCTATTTATTTTTTATCAAGCTTCATTTCTGAAATTAATAAATCAGTTTTCAACAAAATTTTTCTATGAAAAAGTTGAAATTTCAAAAACATGTCAATTTACAATTTACAATGATCTTATTTAGATCTGAAATAAGTCTTGAAAGAAAAATGCGTGAGCAGCAGTGCTTCATTACTGATGCCATATATTTTCCGCATTTTTGTTCAATTTCATATAACAATCTCTTACCTTCAAAAACGTTTGAAATTTCTATATAAAAATTGTAGCGCTGAGAGAAAATATTTGGTAGGTCCCCTATTTCATGCGATATAATAATGTCATGACAATTCAAGTCATGAAAATATGATATTTTTGGTTGTTTTCATGTATTGAATGTCACGACTTTTGTAGTAAATTAAAAATGGCGTCGAATGAAGTGATTGCGGCCGTTGCACGAGTGTTAAGTTTAAATATAAGTGAAGAAGGTCCAACGAAGAAATAAATTGGGTACATGTATACGAAAACTTGCTGTAAAAGATTCTCCTAGCTTCTTGAATTTCATGCCCATAGACGTGGAACTCATGTAAAATGTCACAAAAACATCAACATGATTTTGATATCGCGGCACTAATGCCGCGGCTTCAAACTGTTGCCGCGACAACGTGACTTTGAAGTTTGCATGTTTAAAAAAGTCGCGACTTTTAGTGTCATGGCACTAAAGTCGCTACATTGTTGTCGCACGAAATCAAGCCTTAATATCTAACAAATTAATATACTAATATTCAGCCTTTTAACTTAATTTGGAGTAGATGAATCGAAGAAAATAATTATATGTTACTTATTTTAATTCAACCTTTTTCGTGAATATTTCCTAACGTGAGTAATAATTACTATTTGATATATATATATATATATATATATATATATATATATATATATATATATATATATATATATATATATATATATATATATATATATATATATATATATATATATATATATATATATATATATATATATATATATATATATATATATATATATATATATATATATATATATATATATATATATATATATATATTTCTTCCGCTAACGAATTACAGACTTTCATTTCTTCTGTGTCATTGTGCAAATTGTTCAGTATCATCATTAATTTAGGAGTATAATATGAGCCCCAAATTTAATTCAATATTGCATTCGAAAAACTATTTTATTAATCACTTGTATATTATTTGTTGATTTTACCTTAGATACGGTTGCTATAAATACACTCCTGATGCCCTAGAGCATTAATGAGCGTGCATAATGGATCATAACTCCCGCTAATTGTACGAGGAGAAATGAAGCAACTTCCCTTGAATAAATACTTCATAATCCTTGTCGTATTCGACTCTGGCTTTTTTCGGCAATGAATTATTCGCAGCTTTGGCTGGATTTTCTATGATATTCTTGGGTAAATTCATTTTCATTTTCATTATTTCTATAAGACACAAAGAATTGGCAGATTGAGTTAAGAACTAGATACATAATTATAGATTTGACACTTACGGGTAGAAAAGAATTATTACAGGTACCTAAATAGACAGACATATTTCGAGAAGGCTTATCGAAGTGGGTTTTCCGAATTTGGACAATAAAATGTTCTTAGAAAATCATTATTGTTCGAATACACTAAATATAGGAGAATATATCAAGTCATTCTGGTCGTTCAGCAAGAAATCTCCATTTGCATTATGATTGAGCTTGATTCTAAGTGTTAGTTTGGTCCCTTTCGGTAATTTGTGCATAATTTGGAAGTAATCTATTTGTCGAAAAGGGCGGTGGGCAATGATTTCAATCCGTTTTATTTTTCAAAAAAGATTGTTTGCGCCCTTTGAATCTGGTCTTGAACGATGGACCAGTCTGACCTATATACAATTTATGACAAATTAACTTGTAAACTCCTGAACTTTCAAATTTTTCATGTTATATATATATATATATATATATATATATATATATATATATATATATATATATATATATATATATACACAGTGGCGTAGATAGCTTTTTGCGATGGGGGGGGATATGACTTTGTGTAAAATTCCAGTTTTTCGTCTAAAGTTTTATTTTTTGATAAAAATAATCTTTCATGTAGTACAAAATAAGAAGAAAAAAATTTTTAGAGGCTTAACATCGCCTTGACGAATTAAATATTACTTCCACATTTTCAACTAACGGAAACAGCAAGTGTGGCAGTAAAAAATTATTTGATAACACTTGTCAGCTGCTTTGTCAACTTCGTATAAATCATGCTTGAAAAACACCGAAAATCTTTTTAATATATTTAGTCTAGTCAAGGAGGCCTCGGTAGCCCAGCGGTGAGGTGTATCGCTTGCAAACAGAGGATTGTGGGTTCGAGTCCCACCTTGCTCTTGAGTGTAGTGTATGTCCGGAATTTAGTAGTTCAAAAATTAATCTGTTGAGTGATGACTTAGATTCAAGCCCATTGACCGTTCGGAACCGGCGTTAAACTGTAGGACCCTGGAGTAAATGAAAAATAGTCTAGTCAACAAGTGCTTTTTGTTCAACTTTTTTCAGCAGTTTTGGAAAAATAAAATCAAAGTGTTATTCGATTTGTAGCATGTAGATGGTTTTTGAGAAAATTGAAAATTCGCAAGCGAATATTGTTATAAACAATATACCTAATGAAAAAAGGGGATTGTTTTTTTGCCAATATGTCAAAAAATAATTGAAATTTTTGGAATCTGAAGAAAGATTCAAGATTAAGAAGAAATTTCCTAAAAAAATCAACGTCTGGAACTGTAGCATTTGTAGTTTTGCAAAATCAAAATGAAATTTTTTTATGAGTTCAATGGTCCGTTTTTTATTATTGGAAGCTAAATGGAAATGATTGTTTTCAATGTTCATCTCCTATTGTTTAAAATATTGTTATAAATAAATGCGTTGTTTATAAGAGAATCAGGAAATAAAAGTTATGATTAGAGTGTTTAATTTTGCAACTAAGTAAATTGATACTAAAAAACTAAAAAATCGAATTTTTTAACGGGGATCTATTCTGAGGTCTTTCGAAACTAGTTTCAAGAAAGAAAAAAAAATATCAAATTTATAGTTTAACAGTTAACACACTTGCAATGTTCTTGATCAAGCAGCAAAAAACTATTGCATAACAAATGCGCGAAAAAAAGCGATAAAAATTTTTTGTCGCTGGATTATTGTTCATTTACCTATCAAGTAAGAACCCGAAATTTTTCATTCATTAATTTCCATATTTAATATAGTTTAATAATGTTCATTGTTGAAGTATCCCAAATGGGCGTGCTTTTCGCAAGCCAGATTACCTGTTTTAGGCCGTATTTTCACCCCTCTGAGAAAATTATAAATATTTATCCTACAGTTCCGGGAGTTGAACATTTCTTATAGGAAATTAAAGATATATTAGATATCAAAATATCTATTAGTTTTTGAGATATTTGAAAAACCAAATTATTTTCTTTTTCTATCAGTAAATTGTTTATCACTTTTACAATTTTCCCGAACGGAACTCAATTTTTTTCAAAAACTATCTATATGTCATTTGCTCATATTCTTCCGAGACTGATGAAAAAGGTTGAACACAAAAGCACTTGTAAACTAGACTGTATTCTCATGATTAGGAAATCTTTCTCCAAGATTCATGATGTAGAAGTACAGCCATCGCAAGAAAATTTTTACTTACTCGACAATTTTTATTAACTTCAAAATATTATGGAGTAATTGAATTGACGATCAAATCCAAAATTTAGTCCCATTTTTCAAAGGCCTCATATTTCGATACCTACTCTACATTAAAAAATATTCGAAATATTAAATATTGATTGAAAATCCTCTATGAGCAGAAGTCGTGGCCTTCGAATGTAAACAGGAATTCAATCGGTCACTAGGACAAAAAACGTGTTTCAAAGAGCTTACATGGCTGAAATGGAAAATTTTATGTACGAAGGAAGAAGTCAACCAAAACCTCATCGCACTTCTTCTCTTTCTAAGTTTGATACTACCTATACTATTGAACGAAACTGCTTTAGATATAATACTACACCATTAAACAAAAGCTCGAGCACTTTTGTTTAAAGGTAAGTATAGTATACAATTTAGAAAGAGAAGTACGTGGAGATTTTGTTTGACTTCTTCCTTTCGAAATGAAAATGAAAAATTAGAGCCATTTGAAATTTTTAAACACTTTTTTTTAAAATTTAATTAAACTTACTAATTCAACATTGCATAAAATATGCTCAAAAGTTACTAGTTACTTTATAATATAATGTTAAAATTATGTCCATTCCTGATTGGTCGGCCTGTTCGGAGCGCGGAAATTATACAATACTCAATTGCACAGCCGTCACAAAAACATATCTAGGTGATTTTTTATAATTGCACATACATAATAGCCGAAGGGGTGCTAGTGCTTAGTAAATTTCATGTAAAGGTACTTAAATACGTACATAGAGACGAAGACTTTTATCCAGTTTTACTATAAGTATCGTAGGCTCATGGGGGGGATTGATCCCCTTGATCCCCCCCCTATCTACGCCACTGTATATACATATATATATATACATATATATATATATATATATATATATATATATATATATATATATATATATATATATATATATATATATATATATATATATATATAATTATATATATCTTTGGCATTGAATAAAATTCTGAGAGTTCTGTCTTAGGTTTGAAAGCAATTTTAGTTTTATATTTAGGTATGACATTAGCAACTTTTTCTATTAGAGGACCAGAATATGACAATGAAATCATGAAAAACGTACTTATTGACCATAGTAAATTTCATACATTAGATAAAGTGAACAAGGAAAATTCTTTAACAATTGAAAAATTATCGAACAACTTTCTGGTTATACGTATTCTACAACGCAAAATATGCATTCACAATCCAACGGTGAATGCAGATTTTGCGTTGCGGAATGAGTATAACCAGCTACCTTGGAAACTAGTTTGATAATTTTTGAATTATTACAGAATTTTCCTTTTTCGCTTTATGT
Source organism: Cynegetis impunctata (assembly GCA_030704885.1). Classification (NCBI taxonomy): domain Eukaryota; kingdom Metazoa; phylum Arthropoda; class Insecta; order Coleoptera; family Coccinellidae; genus Cynegetis; species Cynegetis impunctata. The sequence goes on along the minus strand of JARQZK010000019.1, from coordinate 254,012 downwards.
TATGCATGAAATTGACTATGGTCAACAAGTATGTTTTCCATAATTTGATTATATTTTGCGTATTACGCTGCTAGTACCTACGGAGCGCGCTCTCGTGAGTATATCCAGAGGATTTAAATCACTATAGTGTGCCTTGAAATCCTTGGAATCATATACGCCACTGTTGTAGAGTAGATGTACGTGTTTGCGCGAAGAATTTCTGCATTTTCGATCTAAGCGGTGAATTGTTGGTTTCCAATATCTTTGGTGGGAGGGCGCTCTGGGTTTTTATCCAGACAGTGTTACCGACCACGATAGAAATCGTCAAGTCACTCCGACTCAAAATCTGCATTAAGCTGTTTGGATCTTTTAAGATCTCATCAGTGCAGCTTTTTTGACTCCGCGTGAATTAACAAATTTCTTATTGTTCCCCAATACAACTCGTGTTCGGTAACACTGTCTTGATAAAAACCCAGAGCGCCCCTCCACCAAAGATATTGGAAACCAAAAATTCACCGCTTAGATCGAAAATGCAGAAATTCGCCGCGCAAACACGTACCTCCTGACATGAAGATATCTACTCTACAACAGTGCCGTATATGATTCCATGGCACACTAACATAGTGATTTAAATCCTCTGGATATACTCACGAGAGCGCGCTCCGTAGATACTAGCAGCGTAATACGCAAAATATAATCAAATTATGGAAAACATACTTGTTGACCATAGTCAATTTTATGCATTACATAAAGCGAAAAAAGAAAATTCTGTAATAATTCAAAAATTATCAAACTACTTTCCAAGAGAGCAGGTTATACGTGTGTCGCAACGCAAAATCTGCATTCACAATCCAACGCGGTGATATTAAAAAACTATTTTCATCATTTCATGTCATATATAAAGAACATAATATTGAGTTTCACTAAAGCACTGCATAAATTTTTGGCTTAAATACGTTGATGATGTGATTGTTTGTTTTGAGGGCACCGCGAGGCAATTAAATCCGTTTTTGAATTATATTAATAGCATTTACCCATACATAACGTTCAAAATTGAAAAGGAAATGGATCGACAGAATAATATCTCAGATTTAACTATCTTTAATAATAATAACCGTCGGAGTCAAATCACCCTCTTTTCCATAAACATTCAGCTATTAACTCAATGATCCACAGAGCGCTTTCAGTTCCATTATCAGTACCAGAATTAGGGAAAGAAATTTCTACTATCGAAATAGTTGCTTTAAATAATGGTTTTAATACAAGTTTGATAGATAAAACGATAAAAGAGAAACGTAGGCAACTAGCGTACAACAGCATATACCCTCAATCGAAAGTAAAAAAATTGGAAAAATTCACATCTTCAACATATTTTGGTCATCTAACCGAAGAAGTTGCTAATAAATGCTAAACCTGAATGTTTACAAGTTGATTTGTCCTGTATATAAAGAAGTGTATATAAGTCAGACTGGTCGATCGTTCAAGACAAGATTCGAAGAACACCCAAAATCTGTTTGGAAAATATAACGGATTCTACGTTTTCAAATCATTGCCGTGAAAACCATCAACCGTTTCCACAAATAGATAACTTCCAAATTATGCACAAATTACCGAATGGGATCAAACTAACTTCATTGAAAGTTTTCAAACTCAATCATAATGTAAAAGGTGATATCTTGCTGAACGACCAGATTGACATGATATATTCTCCTATATCTAGTGTATTCAATCACTAATGATTCTTTAAGAATATTTCATTGTACCAATTTGGGAAACCTACTTCGATTACACCTTCTTGAAATATGTCTATTTAGGTACCTGTAATAATTCTTCCCCACCCGTAAGCCTCAAATATTTAATTATGCATCTAGTTATTAACTCAATCTGAACGACGATGGCCTAGTGACCGAAATTGCAATCGCAACTTTATATATTTCATTTTTCACTTGTATATTATATGTTTATTTCACCTTGGATACGGTTGCTATAAACACACTCATTATGCCCTAGGCCATTACGCCCGCATTCGCGGGCATAATGGATTTAAAACGCCCGCTTATTGTACTATGAGAAATGAAGCAAATTTCATTGATTAAATACTTCATAATCCTTGTCGTATACGACTCTGGATTTCTCCGCAATTAATTATTCACAGCTTTGGCTGCATTTTCTATGATATTCTTGGGTAAATTCATTTTCATTTTCATTATTTCTATAAGACTACACAAAGAAAGCAGCATGACATTCATTGAATATGATGACAAAAATATTCACAAACGTCAAAATATCAACAAATGACATGCCTACTATGAGAAGGAAAATAGATTGGAGCAATGAAACGATTCATCATTCATCATTCATCTCTCGGGCCAGTAAATTCAAGTTTTGTTTTTGTTCATCATGTTGAATTATCACGTAGTAACGACGGATTCCGTCAACTATTTGAAAACATTTCTATCTTCAGAATGTTCAATAATATATATAATAAAGTGAATTGGTGACTAATTTTAATTGTACATTATTCAAATAATTGCGAAATGTTAGTGAATTCAATTATGATGGAAAGATTCGAATATATAAAACATGAAAAAACCGTATTCTAAAACATTTCATTCAGTTCAATGTAGTATTATTCATGTTTCTTTACAATGAACGATGTTTATTATAAATATCATTTTATTATTGATAAAACAGAATTCAAAATCAATCTTTCATATTTCAATTACAAAATGCAACTAAATCTGACTGATGATCTAAAACAGTAGTTAAATGTGATAAAAAAATTCTTGTTTTATATTGAATAACTCGCAGTTCAACAAAAAATTTCTCTAGCCTTAAACTTATTTCACTAAGAAGTGTTTTTCTCTTGACTTGCATTTATATGAATTCCGTATACTGAATTTTCTTAATAAACTGAATCATGCCACAATGTTCATCGAAAGAAAATTATTCAAGGTATATTTTACACATTTGAGTTATATTAATAACGAACTATTGACCTATTATGTATCAAAAAATTCATGAAAACATTGCAATACAACTCATTTAGTTCTTTCATGTTTTTTCAGTGCAGTCGGCTATTTCTCTTTTTTCCTTTCATGAAACTGATGATAAATTTAACTACCTTTTATGTTAATTAACTGATAATTCAACCGTTTATCGGAAAATGGTAAATATGAATATATATGAAGGAGTGTTTTATACTTATTTGTGCTGAATATTTCATACCTTCACAATGACGAAATATTTAACTTTCATGCTGCTCCTTGTCTGTTTTGTTTGTTATGGTAAGTATTGTTTTGAAAGTATTAATAAAATTTGAAATATTTATGAAAGATAATGGATGAAGTTTGAATAAAGCGTCCAGTTAAACAGTATTGAATATTAGTTTTCTAACTTTCCTCAAACATATTAACATTGAAAATTAATTATTCTTGGGAAATTCACGTTGAGCACTACTTAGTACAGATTTGACTTTAATTTAATTCTAGTCAATAAAACCACAATTTGGTTAAGTTTTTGATTCTTTAAAAACAATTATCTTCAATGAAAACAATATTTTTTTTACGTTTGATAGAAATATCTTTTATGACTTTACTTCCTCTACTTAAAAGCAGAACTACACTAATAATTTGAATGAATTACCATTGTACTAACAACATAAAGTTCTTGATTATTGAGGGTTGATGAAAACGTCAAAGTTCTCGCGATAATCTGGACACGAAGAATATATTAAATTTCATAAGGAAGCCCATGCTACTTTAAACTTTGGTCTTGATATTAAATATCGAAAAACGCTGATACGTTCTATTAATTTCATTTTCATTCTCATTCAAGGATCTACCTTGAGGTGCCATATTTGTACTGAAGGCGATGATTGTCACTACGGTACAACTTCATACTACGATACGGACGAATGTAAGTCGGGACAAGATAAATGTTTTCAAGCAATATTTAGAAGAGGAGGTCGCTGGGCTCCAAAAAACTATGAGAGGGGATGCGCTAACAAAGATTATTGTACACAACAAAAAGAAAAACAGAATGAAAACTTTGAAGTTATAAGGTGCGCTCTGTGTGACTATAAAGACGGATGTAACTCTGGAAGTCTGAACTATTAATTGATTTTGTTAGATGACAATTGAAAATTATAATACCTTTGCAGCCATACAGTGGGCAATATTGGATTATAAAATTAAATGAAGGAAAGCAAAACACTTGTACTATATATTCATTCACTGTTGCTTTTCCATTTATTTCATAAATGATAATAGTTTTATTGATTATATTCACAAGCAAAATATATTGAGGAAGTTACTAGTAGCATAGTGTAATAAGTCAAGAATAATCAACAAATTTATTGAGACGTATAGGTAATCATTGGTTCGAAAGCAATTTAATTCACGTATGATTATACCGAGCTTCGAAGTTACTAATTAATTTTTTATGAAGATCAAATGCATTGATGATATTTCCGAACATATTCATTCAAAGTATATTTTAGCATCATTGAATGTTCAGAAATTCGAATCGATTGACTTCTTCAGTAATATATCATTCAATTTTAATGATCAAAGCTATGCTATTTTGTTGATTTGTCTTCTTAGCTTTCAATTAGTGCAGTCACTTTAGCACAAAAATTTGGTCAACCTCGGAATGAGAGATAATAAGCTGAGTTTTTGTATATAACTTTATTTTGGCGTTCTAAATGTTTTCTAATGAGTCTCATATAATCTCGTGTCTGCGTCGTGAGTTATTCATGGTCAAATCTCAAAAAAAATTGTTTTTCGCGATTATCTCAGTTTATGTTGCTCCGATGATGTTTATATCTGAAATAAAAATTAAAGAGCATTCGCGACAAATTTTATTTCATTATGCTCTTAACCGTTTTCGCGATAGGGGTCGGTAATGCAAGGTCAACCGTGAATGTATTAATATATAGAATAAGTATTTCATTTAATGAGCTTTTAATTACACAAAGTAGCTGAGTACTATTGAATGAATATATTAATATTATGTAAAATGAATATAAAAAGATTTATTGATTGATAAATAATAAAAAAATATCAAAATGCTAGAAGTATTAACAGATATTCATAGTTCATCATCATCATCATCAGTAGCTTCACAACTCTGGTTGGGTTTTTGCCGACTCGACCAATACGTCTCCATCCTTCTCTATCAAGCATCTGATAGGGGCCATCTTCGATTTTCATGGCTTTTAGGTCTTCTTTAATATTGTCTCTCCATCTGAGGCGGGGCGACCTAATGGACGTTTTCCTCCTGGAACCTCTTCCCACACCATTCCATAATCTGGCATTCTTTTAACGTGCCCTGCCCACTGTAGTCTCCTGGCCTTCATTTCATTTATTATACTGGTATCCGTGTGGAGTTATTTGAGTTCTTGGTTGGATTTTATTCTGTATTGCCCTGTATTTGCGTCTCTAGTTGGACCGAATATTTTTCTTAGTACTTTCTTTTCGAAGACCTTAAGTTGTTCTTCGCTTGCAATCGTTAGTGTCCAGGTCTCACGTCCATATATGACGACAGGTCTTATAATTGTTTTGTATATGTTCAGCTTAGTTTTCCTGGTAAGTATTCTAGATTTTATTAGGTTCTGAAGAGCAAAAAAGCATCTGTTTGCCGCCTGTATACTGTTATTTAACTCTACTGTGATGTCGTTGTTTTCACTGATACTTGTGCCCAGATATTTGAATTGTCTTGTTCGCTCGAAGTTGTAGTCTCTGATGGAGAAGGTTTGTCCTTCTCTATCTCGATGCCGATTATTCATACTGAGGTACATATACTTGCTCTTGTCTTCATTTATTTTGAGGCCTTTCATTTCTGCATTCTTTTAGAACTTTATGAAGGAGTCTTTGATGTTGATCCTACTATTGCCAATCACTTCGACATCGTCTGCAAAGAAAGCAGAAGCAGGCTGGGCCACTCTTGATGGAAGATCGCAAATGGCTTCTCGATATTGGAGTTCCTAATTAGGTACACATTCCAATGCTATATTAAAAAGTTTAGGTGAGAGCGCGTCACCTTGTTTGAGACCATTATTGATACTGAAGGAGTCGGATAGACTCTGTCCCACTCTTACTTTGCATCGGGTATCCTCCGTACATACTTTTGTCATCGACATAAGATTTTTTGGAAATCCCAGCTCTTGCATTGCTTGCCTTAACTTTGATCTACATACTCTGTGAAATGCCTATCTAAAATCAATAAAAATTTGGTGGAGTTCTCTGTCGAATTCCCAGCATTTCTCCATTATTTGTCTAATGGTAAAAATCTGGTCTATAGTGGACCTATTTGATCTAAAACCACATTAGTTAATTACAGAAGCGTAGCGCTACGTTCCCCACACATGGTATAATTTAATTACTCACAAAGATAATTTCTATTTTTTGAAAGTTGATATACACAAAAAATATAATCTTTGAATTAAGTTTCCAACTTGAGTTTTCTCCTTTGGGATGAGGCAACTAAGATTTTTCAAGTGGTCCTAAGATAACAGGAATGTGGATACACTTGGCAACGTAGGCTTCTGCATTCAGCGTCAAATTAAAGGAATAAATCGACTTACCCCGACTTGAAGTGAGTCTAAGAAAAATTATGACAGAAAGACAACCTCTTATCAATCGGCAGGTTTTATCTGTAGAGCGTCCAATAAAATTTTTGAGTTGAAACCAAAGTTAAGGTTGAAATGGAAAAAATCTGAAGTACAAAATAAAGTACCAACTGAAGTGGATGTTCGAATAATTATTATCCTCTATTGAATTATAGCTTCACTGAAAGAAAAGTATTTTTTGCATAATTGCGTGGTCAGAAAACTAATGTACTTTCATTTACTTACATAGTATGGCACATCCACAATCAAAAAAACTAAAAAAATGCAATTTCGCTTTGGTATCTAATCTCACTAATTGTGAGGTGTTCATAAGCAAAGGTGAACGGAAAATGATGGAATTTGCCAGAGGCAATATCTTTCTCTCAATATGCTATCAAATTCTCAAGGACGTTTCACCAAATGTGTAAGGGTTTATTTACTTACAAAGATACGAAAATTGCTATATAACTATAACAGACTCGGAAAATTAAGAAATAGAGTCAATTTCAGAAAAGAGAACCTTCCCTGAGAATTAAATTAGAGTCAAATCAAATCAAAATAAATAAATATCAGTTTTCAAAATTTTTTAAAGGGCGCTCAACATAATTTTTCCATATATTAAATAAATATACCATATAATATCAATTGAAATTTAAATTCATGAGCATAAATAAATATAAACTCAAATAGAGGCAAATCATAATAATATACCTATATATATATATATATATATATATATATATAAATATATATATATATATATATATATATATATATATATATATATATAAATATATATATATATATATATATATATATATATATATATATATATATATATATATATATATATATATATATATATATATATATATATATATTAATATGATTTGCCTCCATTTGTGTTTATTTAATATGATTATATAATGTTGAGCGCCTTTGAAATTTTGCCTAGTTATTTTTATTTATTTTTATATATTTCAATTTGATTTAATTTGATCTGACTCTTTTAACTCATCTCAGGAAAGGTTCTCTTTTTTAAAATTGACTCTAGTTATTTTTTTAATTTTTGACTTTTCTAATTCAAAACTTCAAAAAATTCAAGTATTCATAATTTTAACAATAATTCATTAATACACAGTTCACCAACATACAAATCTAATTCAAATACTAACAATAACAAAATTTGATTATGGTACCTTTTTATATTTTTATACTTATCGCCTTTTAATTAATATATTTGCAAATATTTTCAATAGTCAAATTGGCCAATATAAATTTTTTTTAAAACTCACGATTGATGATTTCACTTTTGGTTGTTCTCTCTTTTCTATGGGTGCAATAAATTCTTCTTTCTATCCTCGTTCTGCGACTCTCTGATATTCCTTATTAACCTCACTAAATTTTCTATTGTGACTTCAATTCACAAGAAAATTTCACAATTCTGCCACTTAAATCAACATCTACTTCAAAACAGGTATTATCTGCTTCCATATATCACTTATATCAATGATTTATTACAATTTTATAACTTTCAGCTTCTATTATACTTTATATTTTCTCCTATACAGTATGGAGGAATTGAAACAATTGAATGAGATATCCACCAACAACGATTCTTCGTTGAAGACAAATTAGGAACTGATCCAGGGAGTGTGCTCTACCCTCTTTTATAACCTTTGTTATTTTCATAAATCACATCGCCTGAGTAACATTATTCTAGAAAATACCGACTTCCTTTCTAATGAATTTTATAATGTTTTAAATATTATAATAACAGGTAATTAAAATATTTTTATATCATTCTATTTAATTAAATATACAATAATTTTGGAAATTGATTTTTCTAATAATAACAGTTTCTTTCTAATAATTTATATTTTTTCAAAGTCAGTAATTCAACTTGATTATTTTAAAAACTTTAATGATATTTGTTCAGTTTTTTAATAAATTTGGAATAAAAACATATTTCTGGACTTAAATAATTTAGCTTATCTCAACTACATAATATTCTGATCATTTTGTACTAAAAATTTCAATATTCTATCCATTAATTAAGTTATTATTTATTCTTGTAAAATTTGATATTTCTAGTTATATAATTTTATATTTTAACTTGAAATTCTCCTTCATTATATTATTCTAAAGCAATTTTCTATTTGAAACAACTAATTCAATTCTTCTAATACCTTTATATATGATTATCTATCTTCAATGTCTTGAAAATAAATTATTATCTGATAGGTATTCAAATTTAGTCGTTACTACGATATATAGGATTTCCAGAATTATATGTATTCTACATACATTGTCTGTTATCTTGAAATAATCTATTCTAATTAATCTTTTAAAAGTTTTGTTACTTGTATTTTCTTGTATATTTGATATTTAATGAATTTCTATTGAAATACTTGATATCTCTTTCCAACGATTACTGACATATTATGTTTCTGACATTCTATAAGAATTTCTACTATATTATTGATTTTAAAAGTCAATTTTGAATATTTATAATTAATACATTTACATTAATCTTCTTTGTTAACCAGTTTTACATATTTAAATTTACATTACTTGAAATTTCAATTACATTAATTTCAATTTCAATTTCAATTTCAATTTATTCAGAAAAAATAAAGTGTACACATCACATCATAATAACATTATATATCAATCATATTTTAGTACTCCATTTGGATCACAGGACTGCACCTAAGCATGCTGTATGCTTGAATAGTGCAAGTCCTCGATACGTAGGGAGCACTTTTAATTGTACAGACAATGACAGGTGAAGTACCTGTGAGATCAGGTGAATATTTTGAAAAATTATCAATTAATATATTGTGCTGTAGATTAGCTCATTACATCAATTAACAACTTCCATAGTTATTTCTTTTTGTATGTCCAAATCTTATATCATTGATTAGGTATTCATGTATATATATATGCATATATATATATATATATATATATATATATATATATATATATATATATATATATATATATATATATATATATATATATATATATATATATATATATATATATATATATATATATATATATATATATATATATATATATATATATATATATATATATATATATATATATATATATATATATATATATATATATATATATATATATATATTTATATATATATATATATATATATATATATATATATATATATATATATATATATATATATATATATATATATATATATATATATATATATATATATATATATATATATTATATATATATATATATATATATATATATATATATATATATATACATATGTATATATATATATATATATACATATGTATATATATATATATATATATATATATATATGTATATATATATAGATATATATATATATATATATATATATATATATATATATATATCAAATCATGAAAATCATACTTGTCGACCATGGTCAATTTTATACACTACATAAAGTGAACAAGAAAAATTCTTTGATAATTCAAAAAATTATCAAACAACCTTCCAAGGAAGCTGGTTATACCTATTCTGAAACGCAAAATCTGCATTCACAATCGAACGGAAAATTATAGAAACTGTCAAGTTCCCCCGACTCAAAATCTGCATACAGCTGTTTCGATCTTATTAGATCTCATCAGTGCAGCTTATTTGACTCGGATTCTTTAATAATTCAAAAAATTATCAAACAACCTTCCAAGGAAGCTGGTTATACGTATTCAGCAACGCAAAATCGTTCGATTGTGAATGCAGATTTTGCGTTGCTGAATGCGTATAACCATAATGTATGAAATTGACCATGGTCGACAAGTATGGTTTTCATGCTTTGATTGTTGTATTTTGCGTATTAGGCTTAGAATATTCGGAGCGTGCTCTCGTGAGTATATCCAAAGGATTTGAAGCACTATGTTAGTGTGCTTTGGAATCATATACACCACTGTTGTAGAGTAGATATCTTCATATCAGGAGGTACGTGTTTAAGCGATAAACTTCTGCATTTTCAGTCTAAGCGGTGAATTGTTGTTTCCCAATATCTTTGATGGGATGGCGCTCTGGATTGTTATCCAGACAGTGTTACTGACCACGATTTATATTGGGGAACAATTAGAAATTTGTTAATTCATTCCGAGTCAAATAAGCTGCACTGATGAGATCTAATAGGAAACAGCTGTATGCGGATTTTGAGTCGGGGTGACTTGATAATTTCTATAATTCACCGTTCGATTGTGAAAGTAGATTTTGCGTTGCTGAATACGTATAACCAGCTTCCTGGTTATACGTTTGATAATTTTTTGAGTTATTATAGAATTTTCCTTGTTCACTTTATGTAATATCTACTAGTAAATATATATATATATATATATATATATATATATAATATATATTATATATATATATATATATATATATATATAAATATATATATATATATATATATATATATATATATATATATATATATATATATATATATATATATAGATATATATATATATATATATATATATATATATATATATATATATATAATATATATATATATATATATATATATATATATATATATATATATATATATATATATATATATATATATATATATATATATATATATATGTATGTATGTATGTATGATATTAAACATTTTTTAATGAGCGGTTCAATTATTTGTTAATTAACATAAGGCATTGTTAAATTTATCATCAGTTGCATGAAAGTAAAATATCTAAATAGCCGACTTCACTGATAAAATATGAAAAAACTTAAATGGTTGTATCGCAAATTTTTCATGCATTTTTTGATGTATAATAGGTCAATCAGTCGCAATTAATATTTAGTTGCGTCAATAAAGCTTTTCGGTAGAAAGTCCTCAGAAGCAGCTCCAATTTTGATGAATTTTTTTTTTAATTTCTGTTTTTTCATGTTATTTGAAACCAGAAATCTTGTAGAGGGGGAAAATAATTATTTTTATTGTTTAAACAATATAGACGTTATTTATATGAAAAAATAAGTTGTTGCGCGGTTTTCTTTGAAATGGTATGTTACTTCAAAGTTGTTGTTTCCCAATATCTTTGGTGGGATGGCGCTCTGGATTGTTATCCAGACAGTGTTACTGACCACGATTTATATTGGGGAACAATTAGAAATTTGTTAATTCATTCCGAGTCAAATAAGCTGCACTGATGAGATCTAATAGGATCGAAACAGCTGTATGCGGATTTTGAGTCGGCGTGACTTGATAATTTCTATAGTTCACCGTTCGATTGTGAAAGTAGATTTTGCGTTGCTTAATACGTATAACCAGCTTCCTGGTTATACGTTTGATAATTTTTTGAGTTATTATAGAATTTTCCTTGTTCACTTTATGTAATATCTACTAGTAAATATATATATATATATATATATATATATATATATATATAATATATATATATATATATATATATATATATATATATATATATATATATATATATATATATATATATATATATATATATATATATATATATATATATATATGTATGTATGTATGTATGATATTAAACATTTTTCAATGAGCGGTTCAATTATTTGTTAATTAACATAAGGCATTATTAAATTTATCATCAGTTGCATGAAAGTAAAATATCTAAATAGCCGACTTCACTGATAAAATATGAAAAAACTTAAATGGTTGTATCGCAAATTTTTCATGCATTTGTTGATGTATAATAGGTCAATCAGTCGCAATTAATATTTAGTTGCGTCAATAAAGCTTTTCGGTAGAAAGTCCTCAGAAGCAGCTCCAATTTTGATGAATTTTTTTTTTAATTTCTGTTTTTTCATGTTATTTGAAATCAGAAATCTTGTAGAGGGGGAAAATAATTATTTTCATTGTTTAAACAATATAGACGTCATTTATATGAAAAAATAAGTTGTTGCGCGGTTTTCTTTGAAAATAATTGTTGGACTAAGCAACACGACGAAATCAACGCTATACGATATATTTTTCTTCAACTCAAGGGGCCTACAGTTTTACGCTGGTTCCGAACGGCCAATGGCCTTGAATCTAAGTCTTCACCCAAAGTTTTAGAACCACTTAAATTCATACATACACAACAACCAAGAGCAAGGTGGGGCTCGAACCCACCTTGCCGCTGGGCTACCGAGGCCTCTCGCCGATATTTTTGAACAATGTGAAACGGATCTTAATGATGTTACAATTTTTTTTTACATTATCGATGGTATGTTACTTCACAGATTGAAATGGAAAAAAAATACAAAGTTTATTGATATTTTTCAACAGTATATCAGATATTTACGTAATAACTATGGTACCAACGTTAAAGTTATTTTTGATGGATACAATAATACTGGAACTAAAGCGTCTGAGAGAAATCGTAGATATGAAAGTAATAGGTACTTCAATTGATTATTTTTTTTAAGAAGACATGCTTCTAAATACAACTAAAGTCAAGCAGTAAGTGATGCAGATCGTTTAATTGTACAATCACCTCTTGATAGTGGATATTGATGTGTTAGTGATACTGATGGCTTTAGCACCTGATCATAAAGAAATATTTTTCTTGAAACCAGTCAAAAATAATGTCTTAGGACGAGTTTACTCTACAGAAACCATGTTAATGAAATATACAAATATTACCAACAATAATCTCTTTTTCATTCATTCAAGATGTAGAAGTGAACTAAAAACAACATACCTGTAATTCCTTCTAGGGCTTTTCAAATGATGCATGCAGACATAAAGAAATTTTCTTGGGGGCTTTTACACCTCTAACTTTCCTCCAAATCGAGTTGGTGGTTGAAACTTTAAGCGTGAATTGAGTTGTAAGTAAGCAACTTTCTAATCTTTTCTATTAGCGCTGTCATTTTCATGTAGATAAATATGATAGACCAGTGGTAAACACTCATCTGCTGGTATATTGGAGAACATATTATCAACATCGAGCGTTTACTACTTATCTTAGATATTTTGCAACAATCAGTTATGGATATTATTGAAATAAATGATACTGTTTTCTTATAAGATATATGTTGTGGTCAAAATTACAATTTGATAACATTTTTGAACAATCTAGTGGGCTTGCTATGGGTTTCACCTCAAGTCTGCCTATTGCAAGATATTTTCATGTCAAATTTAGAGAACATAATATTAAATTTCACAAAGCATCGCATATAAGTTTTTGGCATAAATATGTTGATGATGTAATTGTTTGTTTTAAGGACACCACGAGTCAATTAGATGAGTTGAATTATATTAATAGCATTCAAAACAAAATATAACGTTCCAAATTGAAGAAGAAATAAATCGACAGATAAGTTTCTTAGATTCAACTATCTTTCATAATAATAACACTTTGAGTTTTGGAGTTTTGATACATATAGAAAACCAACTTTCACGGATAAATGTATTCCGTCGGATTCAAATCATCCTCTTTCCCATAAACATTCAGTTTTTAACTCAATGATCCATAAAGCGTTTTTAATTACATTATCTTATGGATAATAGAAAATTAGCGAAAGAAATTTCTACTATCGAAATAATTGCTTCAAATAATAGCTTTAATACAAGTTTGATAGATAAAATGTTAAAGAAGAAACGTAGTCAACTAGCGTACAACAGCATATATCCTCAATCGAAAGTAGAAAAATATGAAAAATTCACATCTTTAACATATTTTGGTCCTTCAACAGAAGAAGTTGCTAATGCCATACCTAAATGTAATATTAAAATTTTTTTCAAACCTAAGACAAAACTTAGTATTTTTATTCAATGCCAAAGATATCACTTCAAAATTTGAAAGTTCAGGAGTTTACAAGTTGATTTTTCCTGTATGGTAAGGGAGTGTATATAGGTCAGACTGGTCGATAGTTCAATACAAGATTCAAAGAAAACAAAAAATCTTTTTTGAATAATAAAACGCATTCAACCCGTTTCCACAAATATATAACTTCCAAATTATGCACAAATTACCGAAAGGACCAAACTAACTTACTAATCATTAAAAAATTTCAAACTCAATCATAGTGCAAAAGAGAATATCTTGATGAATGACCAAATAGACTTGATATATTCTCCTATATTTAGTGTATTCGAACAATAATGATTTCATAACCACATTTTATTGAACCAATTTGGAAAACCGACTTCGATTAGCCCTTCTTGAAATATGTTACACTTGTCTATTTAGGTATAGGCATCTGTGATAATTCTTCCCCACCCGTAAGAGTCAAATCTATTATTATATAATCAAATAATATTTACTCAATCTGCACAATAATCGTCTAGTGATCGAAATTGCAATCGCAGTTTTATATATTTGTCGAAGAATTTTTGTGATAATGAACGTAGTAAATTCAAGTTTTGTTTTTGATCATCATGTTAAATGATCACGTAGTAACGACGGATCAACTATTTGAAAACATTTCTATGCTCAAAAATAATTATAAGAGTGAATGAGTGACTAATTTTATGATTGTACTAGTCCGGGAGCCAGCGACCGGTTTTTGCGACCAATTTTATATCCACTGATAATTTGTAAAATACTTAAGATGATTGTACTATAAATCACTGTGAACGTCAGCTGCGGTACCGAGAGTCTGTTTGGCAAACTCAGCCGCCCACGCACGTAAAAAAAACGAGTATTTAGTTATTTTATATCGGTTGGAAATTGGTGCAAGTAGTTCACATAGTATTAATTTGAATAAATGCAGTCAGCTGGTCTTATGGCGGTTTATTGTACGTCAGCTGGCCATGTAAACACAACAACAAAAAATATTTTCAGTGATTTTACATCGGTTGAAATTTTGTCAGATGAAAGTCAACGTAATATTTAAACAAAAAAAAAACGTCAGCTGGCTATACGTCGGGAGAAAGATCGTCAGCTGGCGCAGTGAAAGTTGAATCTCGATAGACAGTTACGAGCTGCGCACACTAATTAAAATGCATCAGCTGACGAGTTTGCAACCGACACACAACCAGCTGACGTTTTTTGTTCGTTTGAATATTATGTGAACTTTCAACTGACTAATTTTCAATCTATGTAGAATAAATTATGCAAAGGTTTTTCCACATAAGAGCAAGGTGGGACTCGAACCCACAATCCTCAGTTTACAAGCGATACACCTTACCGCTGGGCTACCGAGGCCACCCATTATTTATTTAAAATCGGCTGAAAATTTGTCAGTTGAAAGTTAACATAATATTTAAACGAACAAAAAACGTCAGCTGGCTGTGTGTCGGTTGCAAACTCGTCAGCTGACGCATTTTAATTAGTGTGCGCAGCTCGTAACTGTCTAACCAGATTCAACTTTCACTGCGCTAGCTGACGATCTTTCTCCCGACGTATAGCCTGCTGACCGTTTTTTTTTGTTTAAAGATTACGTTGACTTTCATCTGACATAGTTATCAACGTAACAAGGCCGATATGTAGCAAATAACGGATGAGGTTGGATACTATAACTAACCGAATCCGTTATTTGCGTATCGGCCGTGTGTCGTTAAAAATTTTTCGTAATCCCGTAATCTGTTGTCATGGAACAGTTTGACAGTTTTATAAACAACGTCAGTTTTTTGTGTTCTCAAGTTCGCTTTAACGACGACCATGGATGAAATTGATGAAATTGAGGAACAAAATCAAATTGCTTTAGAAATATTAGGAGAATCATGTGCAGTGCAGCGAGTGTTGATTAACTGCCGAAAATAACTCAAGAGCGATTTCAAAAGGAATATGAAAATTTTGAAATATGGCGTAAAAGCAAGAATGTAAAGGTGGTTAATGAAGATGTATTATTAGCCTATGCGAAATGAATATCGGAGGTTTATTCTCCCAACTCGCTGTGGACTAAGATTTCAATGTTGTTATTGTAAGCAGAATGATGTTTTGAAATAAATATTGATTTCTTAACGGCCGCCGGCCGTTATGAGATTATAACGGCCGGCGGCCGTTAACACTGACTTTTCAATTGTCATTTGAATACGGTTAAATCAAAATAACAGTATGGGATTACGAAAAATTTTCAACCGATGTAAAATCACTGAAAATTATTTTTTGTTGTTGTGTTTACATGGTCAGCTGACGTACAATAAACCGTGATAAGACCAGCTGACTACATTTATTCAAATTAATACTATGTGAACTACTCTTGTACCAATTTTCAACCTATATAAAATAACTAAATACTCGTTTTTTTACGTGTGTGGGCGGCTGCGGTTGCCGAACAGACTCTCGGTACCGCAGCTGACGTTGACAGTGATTTATAATACAATCATCTTAAGTATTTTACAAATTATCAGTGGATATAAAATGATTGACAATAAAAGGTCGCTGGCTCCCGGACTATACATCATTCAAATAATTTGGAAATGTCAGTAAATTCAATGAAAATGGAAAGATTCAAGTATCGACCATAAAGCGTTGACGGAGTTGGTGGGTTCGATTCCCACCGAAACATAAAGTTTTTGGTTATTGAGGGCTACTGAAAACGACAAATTGCAGGCGATAACTCGTACACCAAGAATATATTATATGCTATAAGGAAGCACATATACTTTAAACGTTGGTTACTTTTTGAAAGAGATTGAGTGATCTTGCACCGAGGGGTTAAAGGCGCTAGGAAATCATGTACCTACACTAAAATACAAAATTTCGAAAAATGGCAAAAAATTGCTTAAAACTTCAAGAAATTGCATAAAATTGCAAAAAATTGCAGAAATCTGCAAAAAATTGCATAAAATTGCAACAAATTCCAAAAAATTTCAGAGAATGCCTATAATATTTTCAAAACGAGTAAATCACAAAGAAATTGCAAAGGATTTTATGAAATCGTAATAAATTGCAACAAATTTCAGGAAATTCATAGAGAAATTCCAAAAATTTTAAAAAATAATGAAACGAAAATTTATATATCTATATAGTTTAAATGAACAACAGCATATATATGTAAAAGTTAACTCAATTTTTTATTCAGTTATTTAAATAATGTACCAATATTTATGCGAATACGGTCTGACGTTGCCCTTAACGACCATGGGACCAAATAAAATTAAATTTTTCTCAACTATCTTCCCGATAACTCTTCCTATATACCATCTGAGTAGTAAACAGCGTAATAGTTTTCTAGTGATTTTATCACAAAATGTTGTTAATAGGATGAGTTTAAACTGGTACTTCTTTTATATGACATAACTCTCAATAGCCCATCAGAGCTTAATCTGAAATGAAATAGAACTTCAATTGTTTAGTATTTAAAAGTTAAAACTTAATTTTATACTGTGGTTGATTTTCATTGTGTAACCAGCATAAAAAAGTTTTTCTCATAGTTATAATTTTTTTCTTTCACCTTTACATCAACTTAATGATTTGTTGGTTCCAGATTTTGTACAATATCAGATGATGTCACATTTTCTCAAAATTGAGGATATCCTCATCAGGAGGTGAGGATATATCTTCAGAAAAATATTCATTGAACAGCGATATTTCTTCTAAATTGAAAATGTCATCGATCTTTCCATGTGCAACCTGCTCATCACAAATAAAATTCGTATCAAAATTTGTTCATCCTTGTGTTCATCTGCTTGACAGTTTGGAGGTATATTGTACACTTTAAGCTCGTTCCAACTTCTTTCATGAGTAGTATCGCCTATCCCTAAAGATTCTCAATCTATTTTTGCATCATTCAACGCGTTCAAGCAAATTTTTTCTATTTGACCATCTAATGGATACAAATGGTCTCGAAAAATAAGAAAAAATTTTCCAATCAATTAAAAAAAGCGTTATGGCACGTTCGCAAAAACAAACAACTTTTGCAGACATAGAAAATAGATTTGGTTATTTTAATTTTTTGGTTTTCGTATTTCCATTTATATTTTCTAAGTTATTTGTCAAAATAGGCAATACCCCTTTGTAATATTTATTTTTTCTTAATGTGAATTGATTTTGAAGTTGATAAAGTGTAGTTCAACAAATTATTGAATATGAGAGACTGTTGACAACTACTTACTACTATTATCGATTGACAAATTACACAAAGAATGGGACAGAATACACTATTGGATGAATCCAATGAAATTTGTATTTGCAGTTGTTCAAACTCAGAAATAAAAACTTTTTGTTTTTACACACGCCTTGTGGAGAAGAGGTTGATTTGGCGGCTCCGTGGCGGAGAGGTATAGATAACACTATGCCGTCTTCGTTGGCGGAGTCGGTGGGTTCGATTCCCACCGTGTCCTTGGGTGTTTGTGATTGTCCATTACATTTCATTACAATTTGACGAAGATTTTCACTTGAGAATGGGTGTATGTACTAAGTTTGCGAGCCCATGAGGGTAGATGATGGAACACAGGCGAACAGTCGCCTGTGTCCCATCATCCCCTTAAAAAAAAAAAAAAAAAAGAGGTTGATTGACCGGCTGTGAAGCAGGTGTGCTGGGCTCGAATTCTGGGTTAGGTATGTTTGTTTATGTCTCTGAATTTCAGTGGTTCAATGTGAAAAATTGGTAGTTGGGTAATGTACAGGGTGGCCAAATAAGCGAGGTAAGCGGCTGTATCTCAGGATCTGTACATCTGGCAACAATGGAATTTTTTTTATTATCATAAAAGTGGCCATGAAAAAATTCTGGAAATTATTTTCAAGTTCCGTATTTCACCGCTAGAGGCCGTAACTAAAAATTAAATAAGAAAAACGTCTTTTCTTTCCAAAACTTATATATTGACCTATACTTTTGATAACACTGTTAGGAAGCCTAGAAAATTCTCTATCATTTTGGTTTAAGGCTCATTGGCGTACGAACGATATTACACTATTGAAAGTGTAATCATTAAAATCGGTGTAAATTCTAAACCACTTATTCGATTTTAGCAATTCAAAATTTGTTTGCAAGATAAATGTAGTTGTTTTAAATGTCCGATCTCCTTACTACTCTATAGTTCCTAATAAAAGAGCTAGAGGGCGCAATTTGTAATAATTCCAGTTTTTTTCATTTTACTCCAAAAATTCAAATAGAACGGTATATTTTTGACATCATATTTGAAAAGTAGATAAAATTTGCAAAAATATTGTGAAAACGGGAGGATGATATCTTTGCTCGTTTTAAAGTTATAGCGAATTAAATTTTTTTTACGCGCCGAGTCAAAACTTATGTACCGCCATCTAGTGTTCGGCCTTAAAATGTCTAATTAACATTACTATAGCTGTTTTCTCAAGCTGTTAATAAGATGCAGCCTACTTAACATCATGTATCACTGAATCGAAGGAAGTTTATATGATTTTCTTAAGACAATATTTATTAACGAATTTCTTTTTATATTTAAATTGTGGTCCTTAGAAGAACCGATTTTAAACTCAAACATATTAGGTATTTAATGCCTCGATAGATGTTCAAACTGCTTTCCATCACATTTCAAACAAGCTTCCAATCTTCTTTGGGTGGATGAAACTGCTGTTTCGAATTTAGCAGCTGATATTTTATTAATGGCACCACGGATTCTGTTTTCCATATCATGTCTAGTTGTGGGTGGAGTTTGGTACTAATATCTTTTAAACGACTCCATAAGTAAAAGTGGAGGCATGTTGAATCGGGTGACCTGGCCGGCCAAGGATCCGATCCAGCGCCCTTGAAAATAATTATTAATATGATCCCGCACGAAACGGAAAAAATGTGCTGGGCACCCGTCGAATTGGAAATACATGGTCTGTCTCACTTCCAATTTCAAAACTTCCATTTAAATTGACAAAGCATTTATTAAAAAATTAAAAAAAACCGGTTAACGTGCCATCAAAAAAATAAAGACCAATAATTTTCATTCCGATAATGCCACACCACAAGATTACGCTCCAGCGGCTTTGGTGCTGGACTTCTCGCATCCAACGGGAATTTTCGGCCGACCAATAATGTATATAATGCCTGTTGACTCTGCCATCACTACTAAAAGTTGCTTCATCAGTCCACAGAATCTGTGACAAAAAATCCCTATTTTCGCGAATCATTTCTAACATCCATTGACAAAAATCAATTCTGCGCTCAAAATCATGTTCGTTTAAGGCTTGGTGTAGGATTATATGGTAGGGGTGTAGCCTTAAAATAAAAAGAAATGCCTATATAGTATTGTATTGAGGAGAAAATGATATTCAAAAGGTGTATTAAAAAGGATGTGCGCTAATGCAATTACTTTCCTGTGGTCGTTTAGTATATTTTAAACAGTAGTTCGAGCTATTCCCAAATCTAAAGATAACGCCCGAGTTCCAATATGCCTATTAAATTCTACGTAGGCCAACACATTAGTAATGTTTTCTTCCGTTCTTCCAGTGCGACGCCTTCTAAATCTGGGCCGACTAAAACTCCCAGTATCGCGTACCAAGTCGCTGTACCAAGCGTGGAAACATTCTTCTGCCATAATGACGACGATCTGGATACCGAATGGCATACTGTCTTTCTGCTATTGCTGCATTTTGAAAGCACTCAAAGAAAACCGCAATCATATCAATAGCTTCATCATTTGTAAAAGGCATTTTACAAAAAATCGAGCAAAAGATATTCAGAAACCAAATTGACAAGAATTAAACTGGCTCTAAGAAATATTTGACGTTTCCATATAATATTATTTAAGAGTTTCTTTTGTTTTTACCGCCTGCTATACGTTAATTAGACATTCTAAGGCCGAACGCTAGATGGCGGTACATAAGTTTTGACTCGGCGCGAAAAAAAAATTTAATTCGCTATAACTTTAAAACGAGCAAAGATGTCATCGTCCGGTTTTCACAATATTTTTGCAAATTTCATCTCCTTTTCAAATATGATGTCAAAAATATACCGTTCCATTTGAATTTTTGGAGTAAAATGAAAAAAACTGGAATTATTACAAATTGCGCCCTCTAGCTCTTTTATTAGGAACTATAGAGTAGTAAGGAGATCGGACATTTAAAACAACTACATTTATCTTGCAAATAAATTTTTAATTGCCAAAATCGAATAAGTGGTTTAGAATTTACACCGATTTTAATGATTACACTTTCAATAGCTTCCACTTTCAATAGCTTCCCCCACCCCTAATATCGTTCGTACGCCAATGAGCCTTAAACCAAAATGATAGAAAATTTTCTAGGCTTCCTAACAGTGTTATCAAAAGTATAGGTCAATATATAAGTTTTGGAAAAAAAAGACGTTTTTCTTATTTAATTTTTAGTTACGGCCTCTAGCGGTGAAATACGGAACTTGAAAATAATTTCCAGAATTTTTTCTTGGCCACTTTTATCATAATAAAAAAAATTCCATTGTTGCCAGATGTACAGATCCTGAGATACAGCCGCTTACCTCGCTTATTTGGCCACCCTGTACAGTGTTTATAAGCCGTTCGGAACTGACGTTAAACAGTAGGTCCATAGAGTAAGAAAAAACTTCAGTTTCTTATAGCCCAGTGAAAATTTGAATTTTTGAAGGCATTCACTATATAAAGGTTCATAATATTTGGGATAATCGCCTTTAGGAAACAGTTCAGGTGAATCATCTCGAACAAATGTTTTGATTTGAATTATCTTCCTCTTTCAATGCTCCCATAGCGAAAGCATTGTCTATTCCTTGTATTTTCAACATAGTTTTGTTGAATTCCGGGATTGTATTACCAAAATATTTCCAGACAATATCCCAAAAATGTTCCGGATTAACTTTCGACATTTTCTGTATAACTTTAAAGAACAATTTTCTTCTCTTGTATCCGTTCCGTAGTTAGTAGTTAGGGTATCTCCCGAAAGGTTTGAGGTTTGAGCTAGAGTACAATGTTCCCTGGCATTCAGTTTGAACGCGATAGCAAACTATAGAGAATATATTATCATGAATATTATTGTAGTTTTCGAAATGTTATGAAAGAAATGCAAAAATTCCAGAAAAGTCTTCAAATTGCTAATAAAATTCTGAAAAATGTTCATTAAATTCCAAAAAATTGCAGAAAATTGTAAAAATTGCATAAAATTGCAGAAAATTGCAAAAAATTGCATAAAATTGCAAAAAATTGCTGAAAAGTGCAAAAAATTGCATAAAATTCCTAGACGTTGTACACCAAAATTGCACCGTGGTCAACCCCTCATCTTGCACAGTTTTATTTGGCTTGAAAATTTGGGATACTTGTTATTCACCATTGCATATGCTCCTTAAATTACTCAAAGCTTCAAATCGCAGTTTCAAGCTTCTAATTCAACTGAAATATATTATATCTTGCTGGTGGCAAAAACGGCTATTTTCAAACATAATGAACATTTTAATAGGAGTCTAATTTTGTCTATATATTAATTGTCCTATACAAGTGGTAAATATAACTTATATATTCTCAAAAAAAATTCCACTCAATTCATGATATCCAAGATAAAATATATGGAAAAATTCTCATTCAAATTATTTTGTTTAAATATGTACATGAATCATATAAGAAATAATCAAGAGTACTTCTGCTCAAAATTAAATGAATTATAATATTATTTCAAATATAAAATTTTGAGAAACTACTGTTCGACAGCTAATAAATCTTGTCGTTTAAAAAATTGTTTGAGATAGACTATTTATAAATAATGTTATCGGTTCTGATAATAACGCTGATGTTGGCTAAAACAAGTGAGACACTATAGATACAGTTCCAATATAAAATTATTCACTCCGACAACTTCAGATATTTTCCCTACCAAATCATAAAAATAAAGAAACAATTGAATTCGTGCAGACGTGAAAATTCCAGTGACATGTATTCATGAAACTTATTTAGGTTTATGGTTTGAATGAAAAACAATGTATCTGTCTGATATTAAATATCGAAAAACACTCATACGTTCTATTTATTTCATTTTCATTCAAGGATCTACCTTGAGGTGCCATATCTGTACTGAAGGCGCTGATTGTCTCTACGGTACAACTGCTTAGTACGATACGGACGAATGTAAGCCCGGACAAGATGATTGTTTTCGAGCAATATTTAGAAGACGAGGTCGCTGAGCTCCAAATAACTATGAGAGGGGATGCGTTAACAAAGATTATTGTATACAACAAAGAGAAAAACAGAATGAAAACTTTGAAGTTGTAAGGTGCTCTCTGTGTGACGATGAAGACGAATGTAACTCTGGAAGTCTAAACAATTAATAATTGATTTTGTTATACAACAATTGAAAATTATTAATACCTATGCAGCCATGCAGTGGGCAATATTGTATTATAAAATTAAATAAAGCAAAGCAAAACACTTATACTATATGTTTATTCACTGTGGTTTTTCCATTTATTTCATAAATGATAAAATGAGGCAAGGATGTCTCTCATAATTCCTTGTATTAAAACCGCGGTTTTGTTGTCTGTTATGCTGCACCAAATTGTTTAATTCAGGGGTAGGTCGCAATGTTTTTATCAAAACTTTATCCTCATAACTTAGTGCAATAAAGTTATGGGATAAAAAATATTCCACTAAGTCACCATTGAAATTTTTGAAATTAACTTCAGTAACCAAACTCATTTTAAAACAATACGCGTGCAATATAAGTAAACACGCTGCCATTAGTAACTACGATCACACTACTTTCCATCGAATTCACTCGATGTCACGCGAAATTCTATAGTTGTGATTGGTCGACATTGTATGAGACAGGGTTCCTATCCGTGTTGCCATTTACATGTGTTTTGCTTTTCTATTGCAATGAAGTATTCATTCGGAGTATTTGCACCGTTGTTTGCTTTTCTGTGGCAGGCATAATGAACGTTGAGAATATACTTTTCTAAGCCTTCCGCAGCGTTGCCACGAATCTTGGAATGAATGAAATGCAGTAAATGTAAATACCTTCTATCTTAATTAATGAATTATATTATATAATGTAGGTTGAAAGGAAGGTAGGTGCATAAAATAATATGATTTTGATTAATATGAATATGCTGACTATTCAATATAATATATTAGTGATACACGAAATATTATTGAGGAGGCTTAGCCTCCTTTGACTAGCCGCCCCTGATATATATATATATATATATATATATATATATATATATATATATATATATATATACATATATATATATATATATATATATATATATATATATATATATATATATATATATATATATATATATAATATATATATATATATATATATATATATATATATATAAATATATATATATATATATATATATATATATACATACATTTACACACCGCCAGTAACAAACGCTCCGATTTTATCCCCTATACAGGCAGCAAATTAATATAAAACAGAATTCCTCGTGTTATCGATACAAGTTCGTGGCAATATAATGAAGTAAACTAGGACATTCATTTGAAACTAATCAAACAAACCTCCTAGCGGAGCTGGTTATACGAGTTCACGAAAAATCGAAATACTTCCATATACCTTGGACGGCAAATGTTAGAAACATTAAGTTGTTCATCACAATCAACGGAAATGATAGACAGACTGTTTCACCCTTATTTGGGGCTCATCATTTTATTGATCATATTCACAAACGAAATATATTGAAGAAGTAACTATTATAGTATAGTGTAATTAGTCAAAAATAATCAACAATTTATTGAGACATATTAATTGGTTCGAAGGCCATTTAATTCAAATATGATTATACCGATTTTCATCGAGTTTCGAAATAACTTTATCCTGTTGAAATGATTCAGAAAAAGCAATCTTGTATGAAGATTGGATGCATTGAATGATATTTCCGAACATATTCATTGAACGTTGATTTTAGCATCATCTAAAAGCATTGAATATTCATAAATTCGAATTGATTTACTTCTTACAGTCACATATTCGAATTTGAGTTAGGAAACTGTAATATATACATAGATACATATATATATATATATATATATATATATATATATATATATATATATATATATATATATATATATATATATAATCTCTTTGATAATTATTAAGCAATAACAGGCTTGTTGAATTCTTAAAAAACTTTGATTTTATTGAAATAGTTGACGTTTCGCCACGACATTCGTGGCTTTATCAAAACTTTTGAGAAAAAATTGAAATTTTCTTTGACATTTATTGATTTGAAAAATTTCTATAGAAACAGACTACTGTTTCACTAAAATTTTTTTCAGCTGTGGCCGTTCCTTGCTATTTATTACGTGCTATTCAGTCCAATATTAAAATTAAAATTTTTTTTTATTAGATGGTAAGGGAAACAACAGAAAACTTTACCCACGTAATGTTCGAAATAGGTCCAAATTATTTTGATTATGAAGAGTCAAAGAATAATAATAATATGGTACTCTTTATCTGTTTTTCAAAGATTTCTCATTGCGGCTGTGGCCGTCTTCAGTTATTAATTACGTGCTATTCAGTCGAATATCAACAGACAGGTCACGTTGATATTAGATGGGAAGGGAACCACAGAAACCTTCAACCCACGTAATGTACAAAATAGGTTTAAGAATATTTGATTGTTGTGCTTTTTTAAAAAGACATTACTTGTGATTTTTAGGATCACATGTTCTAAAACTTATATCTTCTTTTTCTAGAAAAATTGAAAATTCTAGATGTTTAGATTTTTGTCTAAGAAGATGCAGTTGTTGTGGTTTTAGAATTTGTTTGTTGAATTAAATCTGCGTATATTGAACTTAAATGCTTTGATATCTGTTCTTATCATTTACGACTTCATTTAAATTTTTTTTGGGGTGGGGGGGGGGGGGGGTGGGGGGGGGGGGGGGTGGGGGGGGGGGGGGGTGGGGGGGGGGGGGGGTGGGGGGGGGGGGGGGTGGGGGGGGGGGGGGAAACATAATATAATAAAGCTAGTGAAGTGATGAATTCAGTAAGATATATGCAACTACAGTACTAACCCTATCATTGAAGACATAGAAAACAATAAGCATGTGAAAGTCCTACACTCCAGGAAAACCAGAGGAAAGATAGCAATCCATAAAATGAAGAACGAGCGAGGAAAAGTCGACAAATCTGAAATACTGACTGTTATGCACGACTTTTGTCCAACTTTTCAGAAGCAGTCATTCCAAAGAACAAAATCGCAAGAACAAAAAAAGACTATCCTCAACATAGGCTCAAAAGAAATTCGTGAAACAGAGAATAATTACCTATCAAGAAAATACTAATTCAAAGATGTGTACGGCAGGACAAGATCTGCCGTACTGATGGAGGATGATTTGAAAAGTTTGGAAATAGGAACAGAAAGGTATTCTCATTGTAAAACTCTCAAATCTTGACGAAGCCATACTTATGAGTGAAGATATAGTTCAGATAATGAGTATATTGAAGGAGCTTGAGCATGCTTCCAAAACATTGGCTTTATTGATGAACTCAAAAGAAATCAAAATAATATCAACCGTAATATTCAGTTGACAATGGCTAACCACCAGAAGGAGGTAGTACAATACCGTATATACCAAGGACATAAAACTAGTCTAAGACGAATTGGCCTAACTAAGGCAGCATTTTGTCAAGGTGAGTGAAAAGGAAGGTATACGACGCATGCATCTTTCCAGCTGCTACATACTACCTTGAGACAGCAACTTCAACAGCTCACAGCGCAAAAAATCAGGTGTTTCAAAAAAACAATAGAATTAGCAGAGTTAGCGATACTGGGGATCAGCCTAAATGATCAGAAACGCAGAGATTTGTGAATGCCACAAGATAAACCGATAGCTGAGGACATTTGGATGCAAGTAGCTAGGAATAAATTGATTCGAAAAGCGATGAAGGAGGATTATGTTCAGCAGTGGACGTCTGGAGGCTGAGTTAGATGGAGAAGATAGTAAATCTAGTAGGTTCCAATTAAGTTTTGAATAAATAGGGCCGATATATGATGTTAATTAATAAATATATTATATTTATCAAACTGGGATGACCAACATAACATGACGAACCAGTGAGTTGCGAAAAGGAATAATAAAAATAATATTTTGTTTTACCCAAATGAGTGATGAAATGGGTACAGCAAGAAATGAACATTGTCCATAATGAGTCTGGCAACTATGAAGGAATAGCCCAAGCCATCAATATATTTATTGTAATTTTCGTGTTAGGTTCACCTGAATGAAAAAATTTGGTAGGTACTTATTCACTTGTATGCAATTGAAATTAAGTAAGCTATTTTATAGAGAGTTAAATCAGAATAAAGATACTGTGGATATTGTGTTAAATGGAGTGAACAAGGTTTGAGTGGATAGCAATAAATATTTCTACCGCGTTATAGAGGCAAAAAAGTGAAAGTATTGTCGAAGAAATTTGATGCCTTTGCTCAACTGATGATTCGCGAGTAAAAAAGAGTAGGTAACAAAAGTATTGACGAGGGTTTAATGAAGGTTATCTTAAAAGTTTATATGAACACAGAGTCATTGATACGAAAATGACTTACAGAATTTCGTTAAAAATGAATAACTCTAGTGGACCATCTATACAATCCAGAAGCATAATATCAAGGCTAGAAAATAAACTGGAGCTTCAAGAGCCAAAAGAACAAACGGATTTTCGATCCGGCTTTGGGACAAATGATCATCTGTATCGTATTGGGACCCTCATTGAGAAAACAATAGACTACAAGTCTTTCTATTTATAGACTTCCACAAAGCTACTGACACGATTTACCTTCTTAACTCTGTTTCCTTAGGAGTGTAACTATCCATGGTGTTACACATGAAACAATTTCTCTAAAGGTTAGAAATATAGTTCAAATTTTTAAAAAGTCTTTGATTCAAATATACTCAATAATTTACTTGAGTTGTAAATATTGATACAAAAGATCTGTTTCATGTCTAAAAGAAAAGTGCCCATCGATATAGCCTGACATGTCGTGATTCTTCTCCGCCGAGGACAAAGAGCGTGGAAAAACAATTTTCGCGTTTGGAATGCAGCTAATAAATATTTCACCAAACTAGCTTCGGAATATATCTCTTGCGTTGTACACAAAGTGATCTCATCGTTTTTCCGTAAACTGAATATTACTGGGAGCTTGCTGAGACAATTTTGTCAGATGAGAAATGTAACTGAAAATTTAATAGGAACTCACGAATTTTTTTTCAGCAGAAGGCAAATAAACTTATTATTTT
This sequence comes from Cynegetis impunctata, assembly GCA_030704885.1. Lineage (NCBI taxonomy): Eukaryota > Metazoa > Arthropoda > Insecta > Coleoptera > Coccinellidae > Cynegetis > Cynegetis impunctata. Next base: position 225,327 of record JARQZK010000019.1, on the reverse strand, counting down.
TGAAAAAAAAAACAGAAAAGCTATCACCCAAGTCAGGGCGCTATCTATTTATAAGTTCATATCGTCAAAATTTTATGGCATCCACAAAATTCAAATGCAGATTTTGATGCTGACACCTATTATAGCTTTTATGAATACCATCGATATCAGGATTTCTTATTTCTATAGATGTACTTATTGTATATCGAAAATTATATACATATATTCAAAGAACGATGGCGTTGTGTTATTCAGTGCATCGATATAACATTTGAATTAAGTTGACCTCGTCAATAATTTAATTAATTGCATAATCTAGTGAAAAGCAACGTTTTTCAATTTTAATCAAACGTTTATGTGAGTATATATATATATATATATATATATATATATATATATATATATATATATATATATATATATATATATATACCTATATATATATATATATATATATATACCTATATATAATATATATAATATATATAAATATATATATATATAAAAATATATAGATATAAATAAATATATATATATATATATATATATATATATATATATATATATAAATATATATATATATACCAGGTGTCAAAAAACAATATTCCAATATTTTGGAAGCTAATTCTAGATCTCAAAATAAGTGTCGGTCCGAAAATGAGCCATTTTTGAGATATGAGTGATTTTTGGTTTTGAAGATATATTAAATATTAGCGCAACGAAATACGATATATTACAGAAGATATTGTACTTATTTTTGACATCTAGTGTTTTACAGAAGATGTTCCATATGACCACCGTCCATTTCAAGGCAGCAGTAGATCGTCGCATGAAGGAATAACGTACTCTCTCGAAAAGACGTTGTGTTCGGATCGTTTGACAGAATAGTTCAATCCGATGCAACTCTTCGATGTTATTTCCTGACGTTGCATCGACTAAAGAAACACAAAAGTCCAAAGGAATCGGGAGATCTATCGGGCCATGGCACTGGGCCTCCTCGTCCTATTCATCTTCTGGGAAATGTTTTATCTGAATGTTCCCTGACAGCAAGTGTCTAATGTGGGGGCCGCTCCATCTTGCATAAACCAAATATTCATCCACTGTTGTAAAGGTAGGTACCAATTCTAGAAAATCGGGAAAGGTATTTGAAGGAAGTTAAGGAATTCGGCTCCATTTGAATTCCATGCTAAAACAACCGGTCCTTACAAACGATCTCCTACAATACCTCAGCAGATATTTATACTCAAAAGCTGTTGATGCCTGGATTCATGAATGGCGTGTGGATTCTCATCCGCCCAAATATGACTATTATGAAAGTTGAAAATTTCATCTTTGGTAAACCCATTGACAGAATGTCCTTCTGATTTGATGATCAGGAGGATTAAGAGCTTGCACGCCTTGAATATAAAATGGATAGAGAAGTAAGATCTAGAACAAATACATGCTTTTTTTGATGTTTGAAGGTAAGGAAATTTTAAGATTTACAAACAACATGTGGCTTTTTTATTGGCCACTAGTCATTTGAGAGCTTAATATACTATTTTTCATAAAATATGAAACGAAAATATTCCATGAATTTCCTTTTCTAAATTCGTCCTTTTCCTTCCTCTAAGTCTCGGAAATCTAAAGCTTTAGATTAGCATAAACGAGACTTAAAAATTAGTTGTGACACTTATGACATGTCTACTTTGTACGCACGCACTTTTTTTACATTATTCAACATGAACTCCTCAGACTCATTTCTGCTCTCAGATGAAGTTCCGTCTAATCATACATTAATCAAATTGGCTTGCAACCAGTGGACATGTCTCAATGAATTGTTGATTATTTCGAGTTATTACGAGTTCCTCGAAATATTTTGCTCATAAATATAACTAACTATAACTATTATTATCTGTGAAATGAATGTAATGAACATATACATCGAAAATGTTTGATCTCATTCATTTAAGTTGAAACAATTTTTGTTGTTGTTTAAGAATACATTATTGCTCTCTGTGATTAGGCTAAGCTTCCAACATTACATTTCTTTGTTGTGTGTAAGAATCTCTGTCAGATCATCCACTCTCATAGTCATTTGGAGCATAACGTTCTTCTCCTCTTGTGAATACTGCTCGAAAACATCTATCTTGTCCAGACTCACATTCTTCCAGATCGTTTCTTTGAGTTGTACCGTAGTAACAATCAATGTCTTCCAACACAAGGAGAGATTGAGAAAAAATAATTGCTCATTGAATTCTTGAATACATTTCACGTAGTTATCATGGAGTGATTGGAATTTTTTTGAGAATATATATATATATATATATATATATATATATATATATATATATATATATATATATATATATATATATATAGGGGAAGGTTGCCAATATTGGACCGAATTTTAGATTTCTTATCATAGTTTCCAATGATAACACAAAATCAATCTTATAACTGTTCCCTAGGACCCTTAGGGATGTTGGCTACTTGCAGGAATTTTTGCAGATTTTTTAAAATCTTTTTTTAAATCTTATATATTATATAACCGTTTTAAAAAACCTCTGCAAGTGGTTCAATATAGGAAACTGGTTTCCATAGTTGGACATGGGGGTTCCCAAATTGGAACATGATATTTAAATAATCAAAAAATGTTTTAAATGAGTAAGGTAATATAAAATTGCCGTTATAATTGAAAAAAATGTTTATTCTACAAAAAATCTGGGATTAATTTTAAAAAATTTGAAAACATTTTAAGGACTTCGTCAAAAGAAAAAAAAATTCAGGATATGTTCGAAAATAAACAACAAAAATAAAGTCTTAAAACTAGCTAACACTATAAAAAATAAAGATATCATGTGTTGAACACAAGCAAATAAACACAAATACAAAAAGCTTAAAATAATCACCAGTGCAAATCTAATCACCAGTGCAAATCTAATCACCAGTGCAAAAATCACAAATAAATTTGTACTTTGAAGGTACATTGCCACATGATTCATGTACCCAATCTCTGCATTTCAGATATTGGATCATATCTTCAACGACACATTCTCTACAAAATTTGCAATACCACTTGTGCAGCTGTCAATTGATTTTCATCAACGGTTTTTTCTAAAATATCAAAAAAACTATAGACATTTTCGCGATTAAACCCCTTGCACCGTGCTATGGATGTGGACTCCGGTTGTCTAAGTGTAAGAATGGGATGTCGTCGCATGAAGGAGTAGAACCACTTTTTGCCAGCTAAACCTTTCTCTTTGTTAAAATTATGTTTTCTTTGGTTCTTTTCGGCCAATTCAAAAGCAGCTTTGCGCACGTCCTTTATTGTCACTCCAAAAAACACTTTTTCCAAATAAAGAATATGATTAGCCAGTGCGCGTCCTCAAGTTCTTTGGAAAATACGGTAACACGGTAAATAAAAACGTTTGTTTCCCTTCCATATGTACCGAGACTGTCAGAAAGTTTCTTCAATACCTTGAAGAGATATGATATTACAGTTTGTCACAGAGGACACAATCTAAGTAAGAAATTATTCAGTCAACTTAAGACGAAAATAACAAAAAAAAAGAGAAGCCATGTAGTCTACGAAATACCTTGCTCTAATTGCAATAAAGTTTATATAGGTCAAACTAGCCAATATTTGAAGTCCTGACTCAACAGCCACAACTATTGAGTTCTCTTAGTTTCAACATTTATAGAAAACCAAACTTCACAGATACTTTAATTCACAGCGACAGTAACCAATACATTAAAATAAAACTATTTCATTATCGGAAACAAATTTTCAAACCGAAGTTAATACAATTAAAATAGTAGCCACCAATAACGGTTACAATGAAATTCTTATCGATAAGCTCATTGGGAAAAAATGAAGAAAGTATCTGTTGCATTCAATATATCCCACGCAAACTACTGATGAAGAACAAAAATACTTCCCAATAACTTATGTGCGGAATTTGAGTAGCAAAATTTGTAACAGCCTATCGAAAAATAACGTTAAAACAATTTGTACAAATAGAAGAAACTTGAAGTCATTCTCGGTCAATAATAAAGAAAAATCTAACATCTGAATGGTGATTACAAAATATTTTGCGACGGATGTCCTACTTTCTCTATCGGACAAACAGGAAGGAATATAAACATTCTTGTTGAAGAATATAAAAAGTCAATTTTACAAAATAAAAGTACCACTGGCTTCTCCAAACATTGTATAAAATTTAATCATTTCCTGGATTTCAACAAAACCCAATTGTTACATTCAGGTAACAAAGGAAAGCGCCTTGACCTAGAAATTCTCGAAATAAGTTTCACCCATAATAGTCAATTACCCCTTGTAAACGAACAAATTGATTTTCAGGTATCACCTTTGCTTTTGTCTGTTTTATGAAATAGGATGTAATACTCTCCTGTAGTCAGTCTTGATAATGGGAATTCAGTCTCAGTTATATATATATATATATATATATATATATATATATATATATATATATATATATATATATATATATTATATATATATATATATATATATATATATATATATATATATATATATATATATATATATATATATATATATATATATATATATTTATATATATAGGGTAAAGTGGGGAGAATTCAACCGCTTAACCTTCAAAAATTCTTAATGAAAAATGTGTTCGATAATTTGCGTTATTTGATGTGTTGGTAAACCGTGGGAATAGTTTCGCACAAAAAAAAAGACAAAACAAAAAATAAGTTCCTCTGAAACTTTTCAATTTAACGTTTTTTGACAAACCAACATGTGGTCGAATCCTCACTACTGCTGGGCTAGGTTCGACCATAACGCGGGGTGGATTGGACCACATAATTTAATGAAACAATTATTGTTCGGTAACGTATATTATCGAATATTCCACCCTTTCAAGTTCAAATTGAATCTGTAGGTACTGTATAAATTAGCTATTTTTGCTGTTCCCATATTTTTGGCTGTAGGAAAAATGCTTAGAATATCGTCTCTCTCAACAACAGAAATGTCTTCATTAACGGGAAACACAAAAGTGTTGGAATTGTTTTTCTGTCGTAGAAAATTAACATTTATACTAGTTTCTCTAACTGAGAGAACTTGCCCAATATAATAAGGAACTGTGGATTTTGTCGGAAATTTTACAAGTACAAAATCTCCTTCAGTTACTAGGTCTCCACTTTATAACAATGGGATCTCTTCTAGAGTCGAGTCCTCAGAGTCGTCTGCTAACTCAATTGAGTTATCATTTTCACCACGATCAGATATATCATCGTTCAAAATAGATCTCTTCACTGATGGTTTCTTAACCTTACCTTTCGCAGCAGCCACCTTAAGACTTTTTCTCCTTTCACTC
>JARQZK010000019.1:155000-215000 GCA_030704885.1 Cynegetis impunctata | reverse complement strand
AATTTAGATTCACTAGACTCGTATATTAAATCTCGGAGCTCAGTCCAACTTGTTTCTGGTTCGCTGTTTATTGTAAGTGCCGCTGCTTTATCCTACAGTTTTTGGCGAAGGGATTCTTTTATTTCTGGAGTAGATAGCTTCTCCAGATTGAGTCGGGGAGCTCGCTTGTTTTTAATATTTTTCCTATACCGAGGTTGAAGTTTCATGGACATTTTGGAGAATACTCGGCGATGGTCTGTCCAGTTTTCGATGTAGGGAATGGCATTTGTAGTATGGACTTCTCCAAGTTGTAAAGTTTTGACGATGACATAGTCTATTAGGTGCCAGTGACCTGATCTAGGATGACGCCATTTCCCTTTACGTTTATTTTTCTGACGAAATATTATACTAATGATGACGACATTATGTTCGGCGCATTTGTTAAGAAGCCGTTCGCCATTTTCATTTACATTGCCGACTCCGTTTGTTCCTATCACTCCAGGCCATATCTTCGCCAGGCGGCTTACTTTGACATTGAAATCCCCGAGGAGAATAATTCGGCGATGTTTGAGGACATGTCGAAGGGTGTTCTCCAATTGCTCATAAAAACATCTTTGACTCCTTGCGCTGAGTCCATCGTTGGAGCGTATGCGCTCATCACAGTGACATGAGTCTGATCGGGAAGCTGATACTTTAGTGGCATGAGCCGTTCTGATATGCCCTTTGAGAGTTCGCTAAGCTTTGGGACACGATCCTTTTTGATTGCAAAACCCATTTCCATGGATTTTCCTAGAGCCAGCTGAAAAACCTTTCCAGAAAAAAGTGTAATCGTTGTCTGTAAGACTACCTTCATCCAGAAATCCTTTATAGTCCAGAAATCCTTTATAGTCGCGATGTCTATATTTAAGCGTTTTAGCTCAAGAGCGATTGCTGCTGTCCTTTTTTCAGTTTGATCTGAGGTATCAGTGTCCTGGACAGTCCGAACGTTCCATGTTGCAAAATTGAAGGACTTTTTACTTCGGTGAGTAGTTTCAGTAGACAACCTCCCCCGGAGGTCCGATCGGGAGGGTACTTTAACTCCGGATGATTTTGCTCTACCTGAACTATCCATCTTATGCTTGGAGCTGCGTGTGAATTTAGCTAATGACATACGCTTGCAATTAGCTTTAGCCACAGTCGTGACGCTTGGTTGTCCATGGCACAGAAGATCTGAGACGATAAGCCTTACGCCAGATCCTTAGAGTAGCCAGTAGATTCTCTTCTCTCTATCTTCATGAGCGTATGGAAGTGCTCACGGTATGTAGGGTTATACCGCTCATGCTCGGTCGTCAGAGCCTCTTCAGTAGAAACAGGGTGCACCGCGAGAAGGTGAGGTTGACATTTGAGAAGTAGAAGCTATGTATTCGCTACACTACCCCACTGTATCCTCATTAATGAACCACCGTTGAATATTTACTGATAATGCATGACACACGATTCGAAGTATTCTGTACCTGATTTCATCAGGTACTGTCTAAATAATGGCAAAAATCTACAGATTTGTGTTTATATACAATCATTATAAACTAGCGGTTCATTTGGAATATTTAGGTGATTCAAACCAAACCATTACCAGAAATTACTCTGTTGAACAAAAATTATAAAGGAAGAGATCATCAGAATCACTTATCTTGCTTAGAATTTTGTAGAATCTTAACAAATCAGTGGATTCAAATACTTAGCTCTTCTCCTCAACGGTCAGATAAGACCCATAGATAGTTATAGTTTCTTATTGAATGTTTTAATTGTTCCTAGTAGAGCATGGTTTGAATTTCCTCATTATTTATATATATTTATATATATATATATATATATATATATATATATATATATATATATATATATATATATATATATATATATATATATATATATATATATATATATATATATATGGACACTTCGAAAATGTTAAATTATTTGTGCTTTATAGGTGCAGCGTGTATGGCAAAATATGTACCTATGCTGAAGAAAATATTTGAGAAATTGATGAGTAATCAAATGAATTTCGACAACTCCGTTTCATCTTTGAAGTTTGAATGTTAGAAAATTCGACATTATGAACACTACACAGCCTGTTTCGCCTCTTAACGAGCTAATCAGTAGAGTCCATTACATCGGTCGAGTAGGAAACGCGAAAGCGCGAAAATATATCCCCATAGCATAGTTTCGAAGAAGAACACTAATGACATGCAAACAAATCACAGTGCCATCCATCGAAAACTTCAACTTAGATGAAACGTAAACGTCAATCGCCGAAAACTCATGTCGCGTCACACCCCTAGGTGGCCACTATATATTCAAAACTCTGCAACATGAAATGTAGTTCGATATTCCACCACGCATTCTTTCCACTATTTCCAGGGACCAGATCGGCGTAGTCTACATACGTGGAGAAACATCGAACGAATAATTTACCACTTATTAATTTTGAGACCTTGTTTCATAATTATAGATATAACATAGTATAAGACTTACTGAAGTGTTGTCCTATTCACTTTATTTTTGCGGCGCCCAACTAAAAGTCATTTTGAGAAAAAATCATCATCAGCCTAATACTTGAGCAGTTTCTTGTATTTAATCAGCGAAGACAGGTTATATTTCATAGATAACTACCGTGAAAGAAATGAAGCAGTTCTACGATGATATCACAAGAGCTAAAGATGTCTAAAATACCAAATATACAGTCATCGCAGGAGCTTTCGATGCAAAGACAGGATCCAGATAAACCAAAAATATACCAAATATTGGGTACTTCGATTTTGGCCGACGAAATAACAGAGGCCAAATGATGATTGCTTTCCTCTCTGAAGAAAACGTATACTATATGAACACTTTCGTTGAAAAGTCACATCAGAATAAAAAAGACATAGAGAAGTTCAGATAGTAAAACTTTCAATTAAATAGACTATGATTACTTCCGAGAGAGGCATATCCACGAATGTATAGGTTCTGTATCGCTTTGATACAGGTGGCTATAATAGACCAGTATAGAAAATAACTCGAAGTCAAAGTCCAACTTAAATGCAAAAAGCTGATTGAGAAATGGCTTAATACATCTATGACAGAACTACAGGGAAAAAAAGTACAATGTAACAGACTCATTAGAATGGACCTTGAACAAAAGGAAGACATTATCCATCCTTACATAAATTAACTAGCAACCAGAATCACCAATAGCATCAAAGATGTAACATAGAAGAATATGGGCCGTAAATAGATAGCGAAACGAAAGAATCTGAAACATCAAAAGAAGAGCGCAAGATTACGAATCGCTTAACAAGCTAGTGAAGTGATAAATTCGGTAAGATATGTGCAATTACAACACTATCTCAATCCTGGAAGACATCAAAAACAATATGGACATGAAAGTCTTACGCTCCAAGACAACCAGAGGATAGATATTAATACATAAAATAAAAAACGAGCGAGGAAAAGTCAACAAATCTTTTATCCAACACTTCACAAGCAAACACTTCAAAGTACAAAATCGCAAGAACTAAAGAAGACTATCTTTATCATAACTCACAAAAAATTCCTGAAATAGATGGGCCAGAACATAGAACAGCGGTGAAGCAACTACCAATCACAAAGGAAAGACCGAATATCAAGCGGAATGTTAAAACCGAAACTTGCAACTTCGGTGAACAATTGAGGACATCTACCAGGAACTTATCAAAAGCCAGAAAGAATCAAATACTATCTCAAATATACAGGCAGAGATAATGACATCGAAGAAGGAAATAGTTAACCAGGGATCGGAGGTATTACCATAAATTACCACCGATGAAGAAAGATTTACTAAGGAAAGCAAAAATTAACAAAGCTCCAAGTGAGTATTATGTAGTGGCTGACGCAATTAGGATCCCAGCTTCTGAAGGTCAAAACTCTTTTCAATATGTGTCCTACTGACCACAGCATACCAGACAAATGGTATAATGCCTCTGTAATACTGCTCCATGAAAAAGGAGATGTAGCTGAACTAGGGAACTATAGACCAGTAAGCTTGCTAACCTACCAATATAATCTATTTACGAGAGTAATACCATTAAGGCTAGAAAATACACTGAATTTCTACCAATCGATAGAACATGCTGGAATTCGAGCTGGTTTTGGTACCAATGACCATCTACAAAGTATCAAAACAGTATCGGCAGAAATCTGCCGAATACAATAGACCACTCGTTTTTGCATTAGTGGATTTCCAGAAAGTCTTTGACACGGTCGAAATGGATGCATACATCAATTCACTGCAAAAATGTCGTGTAGACTACCGATACGCTAGGCTAATATATGAAAACGCCACAATGAAGGTCAAATTTCACAAGATCACCAATATAATCCCTATCGGAAGGGGTGTGCCTCAGGGTGATACAATGTCACTCAATCTCTTCAATACCGTTTTGGAGGATTCCTTCAAAGAACTGAACTGGAAAGAGAAGAGTATGAACAAAGATGGTCCACACCTAACAAACATACGCTTTTACCACGATATGAAACTAGTATCAGATAATCTGTATGATATGAAGAATATGCTACAGGAAGTATGCCTGAAGGTAGGTTTAAAAATCAACTTCTCAAAAACAAACCTGGTTCCTATTGAAAGTCTGACTTGTTGGTATGCAAGAGGTAGAACTTGTAATTGACTACGTATACCTGGGTCATGAAATAAGAATAACGAGAGATAATCAAATCTGTGAATTGAGGAGAAGAATAACACATTCCCGGGCCACCTATGGAAGGATATATTTGAGACAGAAATACCAATATCACTGAAACGGAAAACATTCAACCATTGCATTTTACCGGTAATGACCTACGGTGCGAAAACCTTAACCCTTAAATGGAAAGATCTTATCTTGGGGAGAACTGGTGTTACTAACATCGTAGCATAGATCGCTAGCCTTATGTGGAACTGGGCGTGACACTTTGCCCCAACGACCGATAGTAGAAAGACGAGGAGACTGCTCGAATGAAGACTGAGAGTCAATAGGAGAAGTAGAGGATAACTGCCCATGCGATGGGCAGACGACATCAAAAGAATGGAAGGCAATTGGATGCAGAGCGCTCAAGACAGGAGGCAGTGGAAAAGATTAAGAAATGCCTATATCCAGCAGTGAAAGCAAATGGCTGAGTGATGATGATGATGATTCATAGATGAGCAAGTTGAAAGCTTATAACGCTTCTCAAGCTAGATCTAGAGGTTTTCAACAGAAGATCCATTTAGGCTCGATTTAAACCGGTGCAGGTCATAGCAAACCAAAAAAACCTCTGAGGGTGGATCAAAACATACAGGTTTGCTGTTAGTTTCATAAATCCCATTCAGTATACTGATGTTCTGGCTGTAAGGATATACATAGGAAATTGATGTGTTTTAACTGCATGCCTTGTTTGAGAGGGACTTTTGCTTCTAGTAGAATAATGGGGGTAATGGCTGCATAACACCAACCGTGATAATATCTGTAACGGAGATACAAATTCGCTGCCTTCCTTCGATGATCGAATAAATGCAGGCAAGCGGTCAATAATAGATCGTTCATTAGTCTCAATGCTGTTTTCTGAATTGAGACAAGCAGATGCAAGGAGTGCTCAGGTAAAGAACTCACTTAAGCCATACGAAGCAACAATAGTTGCTTTGAATGCTAAAGAAATTTAACACGAAAAGGGTGACTAAGTTTATATGTAGCTAACACAACAGCAGAGGAGACATGTTCGTACCAGGTAATTGGAATTAATTTTACTCAATTATTTTACAACTGTAGTTCACTCATTTCCAGAGCCATTTCCTCAAGCCAGAAAATCATAAAAAATTTATTTAACGAAAAGATTGTAAAATAGTTTTAGATCAGTGTAATTATATATAAATCAAATTGTCTTACAAAATATGAACATATCTCAATAAATCGTTGATTATCCTCCGGTAACTACAACTTTCGGAAAATAATTAACTTTTGAAAATTATCTGATATAATTCCTGAAACTACTGAAATAAAATAACCACAAAATGTTTACATACACTTCACTTCGAAAATGTTTTATACAATTTTTTTCAACAAATATTCAATACTGCTTCAATACATTGCTGCCCACTGTGAAACCAATTATGTAATACCATTTCGTTATCTTAAACATCCGGAGTTACTTTTTCGAATTATTGTTCAACATAAATTCATTTGAACTCTCAGATACATCAATCAAATTAGCATGTAACCAGTGAACTTTTCGAGTTATCACAAGTTTCTCAAAATATTTTGCATATGAATTTAATTAACATAACAACTATCATCCATAAAATGACACAAGTAAATTTAGTAAACATATACATCTAAAATATTTTGCTCTCATTTATTTAGGTTTCAACAACAACTTCTTCATAATTTCACAATACATTATTGCCCACTGTTAATAAGCCAAGCTTCCGGAGTTACATCCATTGTAGTCACACAGTATGCATCTAGAAACTTCAGAGCTTTCATTTTGTTTATTTCTTTGTTGTGTGCAAAAATCTTGGTCAGCGCATCCCCTCTCATAGTCGTCTGAATCCAATTCATCTCCCCTTCTGAATATCGCTCGAAAACATCTATCTTGTCCCGACTCACATTCTTTCAAATCATCTCTGTCAGTTGTGCCGTAGTAACAATCATCGTCGCTAATACAAGTATGGCACTCCAAGAGAGATCCTTGAATGAAAATAAAATGAATAGAACGTATGATTATACTTTGATATTTCGAATACACATGGGCCAGACAATGAGTACATTGAGTTCATGGAATATACAGAATGTTTGACTTCAGAAGGGTTTCGTTAGGAGGTTAACACGCCAATTAAATTTTCTATAAAATTTTTGTCACATATTTTGTCTAATTCTCTCAGTTTTTGCGAAACTTTTGCCTCTATTGCCTTCCACAATCGTTTTTCAAAAAAATTTCAGAAAGCATTAAATATACAGTTTGCCACTTTGTCTTCAAGGAATAAAAAGTTATGGCATTTCTAAGACGTATTCGCAATCTTGATCTTCCTATCAAAATGAGTATGTTGAAAACTTATTGAGTTTAAACTGCTGTGAGTTGCTCTGCTAATTAATTTTGATAATGGAGATAATGTAATTTAAATTATAATGCACATTTTTTCACGATTTTAGCTTTTATTTTATCTTATAATTAAACTATTATCATAAACTGATAGTAATTAAAAACTAAAACGATGGACGTCAGTTCTTCACGCCAGGAAACCTGCTGATGAAACAGCTGCAGAAAAATGAAATGAATAGGTTTCAAGCTTCAGGTAACGTTGACGTTGATATTGTGGGGATGCATGCATTCATGGGCTGTCACACAACATTTGCACTGTATCAAAAGAGGAAATGTACTTCTGCCAAAATTTAACAGAGTTCAAAAATCAACACAATAGGCAAGTATTTGCCAGCAGTTCTTCTTTCCTAGGCTCCATTAAGACAGCCGGGATTGTCAGTACTCTCTCATGCTATGGCGGCTTAGCCACATAAAATTCCTTAACGAGTTTTGCTGTGATTCAGAAGTTAAGCGGCCTGCATTCGAAGGTATCACCAAGTACGCTTATGAATAAGAAAGAAACTTAGAAGAGGGGTACCTAACTGGGGTTACCACCTATTTTGTGGGATGTATAAAAGAATGTGACAGATGTAGATGTAGGTTTTAGAGAAGCATCCTCAAACAGCTCTATCACATGCCCGATTTGTAAGGGCCATTGCAAAAACAAAATTGCAATATTAATTCAGGTAGAAGGTGACGACGACGACATCGATTATTTTCCAATATCTTTGGACGACGTTTTCACTGCTGAAGATAGAGCATCCTCGACCCTTCAGATTCAATTGAACCAATTTGTTAGCTTGAGTGCACTTTTCCTTTAGTTTTGAATTACTATCAATCCATTTGAATACTTACCCATCAATGGTTTGTTCTAATATAATAAAAGCTATAATTAGAAAAAACAATTGTTCTTCAATTGCAATAATATAATATTCAATATTGAAGTGTTGTAATTGATCGTCATGGCAAGGTACAGTAGTTAAAATGTAACAGGCTTCCAAAACACTCACTTCTAAAGAAACATAAATACTCAGCGTACCTATTAGAAATTATATAACATTTTATAGGATGAGGATAAAATCAAACTGAAGAAACTTCAATCCTTTAAAAATAATTTTCTTGAGAAGCTTTCATGAAATGCACCAAAATGTTTGTCAAAAACAATAATTTCAACATGATTTTTGAAAATTCATCTTTAATCAAAAACGCATATCTCGAAAACCATTGGAAATTATATATATATATATATATATATATATATATATATATATATATATATATATATATATATATATATATATATATCTATATTTGTATATATATATATATATATATATATATATATATATATATATATATATATATATATATTTATATATATATATATATATATATATATATATATATATATATATACAACTAGATATGTTGGCAGTCAACCAATGCTCTTATCATTTTAATAATATTTATCAATATATAATAAATCATTTAGTTATGATGCAGCTCACGAGCTAAAAATGTCATGTTAATTTCTTTTTCGTTATTCTGGTAGAGATTAGGAGATAACAAAATATTTCAAATTTTTTCATATAATTCATTTCATAATGTTAGCAGAAAGTTACCGCAATTCGAAAATAAAATTATTCGAATAACTGAATACTTTATTCATTCATAGATTGACACAATTTAACTCCTATTAATATGATGAACAAAACTAAATTTGAATTTACTACGTTTATTATCACAAAATATTTTGAAAAATTTTAACACTGCGATTGCAATTTCGGTCACTAGACCATCATCGGGCAGATTGAGTTAAGAACTGAATACAGAATTAAGTATAGATTTGCGCTTACGGGTGGGAAAGAATTATTGCAGGTACCTAGATAGACAAGAGGAACATATTTCTTGAAATATGTTCTTCTTGTCTATCTAGGTACGATGATGGTCTAGTGACCGAAATTGCAATCGCAGTGTTAAAATTTTTCAAAATATTTTGTGATAATAAACGTAGTAAATTCAAATTTAGTTTTGTTCATCATGTTAAATTATCACGTAGTAACGACGGATTCCATCAACTATCCTATTAATCTATTCATCATATTGGAAAAAAGAAGCTTGTTACCACCAAAAAGGTGAAACATATATAGAGGAATTAAATGAGTAGGTATCGTAACTTTAAGCTCATAGTAATTTGAGAAGAATCTTAACAGTTGAAGATCAATAACTGCTCAGTATTTTCAACAGAAATGAAACTGGGCAACATTGGACAATATCTTAATCCAATGCTATTGACAAATAACCAACGTTCTTAGTACTTGTGCGGTATGCTTCATCAGATTGAATGAAAAATATAATACGCGTTATACCAACAGCAAATATGTTTGTATTCGGCTGTACAATTTGCTATTATTATTGCATCCGAATGGGTTCTTGGTTGTTGGGTATCAAATAAACTGCAAAAACTTGACGTTTTCTTTGAGCATGAATAATCAAAAACTTTATGCAGTTAATACAATACTCATTCATTCGAATTGGCATTATAATATGATAAAAATGTTTACAATTTAATATATGTCAGAAATATTAGAAAATGAAAATCTCATAATGGGTCATATAAATAAACGTTTAGTCCAAAATGTATTCATTTTTTTATATAAATATTTTTCGATTTCGATTCACCATTACCTCAAATTTCGGAATATATTATTATATACTACGTGTAACACAATACTAACCATAATTCACCAAACAGACTAGAAGTAGAAGAAACGAAAACTATTTCGTCATATTAGAGATAGGAAGTACTCGATGAAAATAAGTGGAAACCTACTTATATATATATATATATATATATATATATATATATATATATATATATATATATATATATATATATATATATATATATATATATATATATATATATACTGATAAAGTGTTGAATTATTATCAGTTAATTAGCATAAATGATAATTAAACTTATTATCATGAAGCAAGGTCATTTATAAAGTAGGCTGCACTATTAGGTTTTATAATAAAACATAAAAAACTTATGTTACAATTGTTAACTGTATTTTTAGCCTTATGAACAATCAATGAAATAGCAATGAGTATTTTTCAATCGTTCAGTAATATATATATATATATATATATTTATATATATATATATATATATATATATATATATATATATTTATTTATTTATATTTTTACTTATATATATATATATATATATATATATTTATATATATATATATATATATATATATATATATATATATATATATGTATATATATATATATATATATATATATATATATTTACAAATGTCATATTACTGCATTTTGAGAACACTTTTTAGTGAAATAATTTAATGGCCGAACTAGAGCTTCTCATGGTTGAATTATGAGGTCTTCATTTTAAAACTATTGTTTAATTATTGTCTTGAAATTAACGTCTCATAAATTCATCTCAAATTCAACTACTATTTTAAAAAAATCAAACAGTTAAAACTTTAGTATGCATTTATGCCAAATTAAATATAACCAAAACTGGGAGTTATAGCTCTCTAGTGACAAGTCTATAAATCAAATAAGTGAGAAGATATGTATATTACGGCAGTTAGAGTTTCTGTGGTTTCCCTTACCATCTAATATTAGCAGACCTGACTTCTGATATTTGACTGAATACTACGTAATTAGTAACGGATGATGGCAACAGCAGTGAAAATATTAATGGAAATTGAATGTACCAAAGAAATTTAGCGATTTCAAACGTATTAAAAAAAATGTTGATTGTAGGTGTGTTTGATTGATCTAAGGCCTAAGCTATTCGTGATAATTATTAATTTTTTCTGAGATTTGTTAGAATATGTGATTTCAATATCTAATATTCGCATTGCATAAGAAGGAAGGAATAGTTTTTATACTAATTTAACATTCAGATATGTGGGAGGCGGTAAATAGTAGGTACATCCGATTGTATTTATCAGCGTTATTTCCTTATATTCATCTTTGGATATAAACTTCGAAATAAATTACGTGTTATAGTTATGAACTCAAATGTTTCATTCAAAGCAACAAAGTCCTTCTTTTGAGCTCATCTGTTAGATTTTATTCAGGAATGTTAATAATTGCAATATACCTAACACTTCATAGAAAAAGGCTTATTTTACATCAGATTCATTTCGTTGGATATATTGAATGTGATGAGTAAGTTGCTATTCATAACTTTTAGTGATATATTGTATTATTAATCATGATTATATATATATACGAAAACTATATATGTAAAGTTAAGAATATTCAAAATGTGGTAATTCTGTCGTGAAGAAATTACTTTCGAAATCTCCTAGCTTTGAAAAAAACATATACCTATATATATATATATATATATATATATATATATCTATATATATATATATATATATATATATATATATATATATATATATATATATATATATATATATATATATATATATATCTATATATATATATATATATATATATATATATATATATATATATATATTCTCGTCTTGCCTATCCTGATAGCATATGGTTACAGAATACTGAGGTGCAAATTCAGAAATCAGTAAAATTCCTGGGGGTTCACATTGATTCCCATCTCAAGTGGCACACTCACATAGAATATCTGAACAGAAGGCTCTGCTCTGTACTTTATTCTATAACTGCCTTAAAGCATCATGTTGCAACCGATGTTCTACGAATTATTTACTTCGCTAACTTTCAGTCCTTATTAACCTATGGCTTAATATTCTGGGGCAGCAGCTCCCTCTCCGGGTCTCTCTTTCTGACTCAAAAACTAGCATTACGATCGATACTCAACTTGAGGTTCAGACAATCGTGCAGAGGATATTTCAAAAGTTTCAACATCTTAACTTTAACTGGGTTGTATGTATTGCGCTCCTTACTCTTCTTCCACAAACACAAAAGTATTTTTGGTAGATTTCAGAACAATAATACTACAAGGAGAGTGTTTCCATATATACTACCTAGATGTTCTCTATCCCTAACAATGCACGGAAGTCTATACATGTGTCTAAAACTATTTAATGCACTACCAAAAAGGTTTCATAGCATTGACAGCACAAGCCTCTTTGAACGAAGAATTTATAAGTTCATTTTAGAAAGCGAGCCATATGATTTGGATGAATTTTTTCATTTGTGCTCAATTAAAGATACCTGACTTGTTTCTTTTTTTCATTATTATGTTGTGATAATTTTTGAAACGAATGAATTATTATTATTATTATTATTATTATATAAATATATATATATATATATATATATATATTTATATATATATATATATATATATTTTTATATATATTAATATATTTATTTATTTTTATATATATATATATATATATATATATATATATATATATATATATATTGATAACAACAAAGAAATTAGTCGCGGGGAAATATTGAACAAGTAGAGCAGAATTATCGGTATTGCCCACTTATATGGAAGCAGCCGTTGACACGTGTTTCGGACTCTTTGGTCCTCATCAGAACTGCGTAGCCAAGCATTGGGTTGAAAACTTGGAGATGAAAATAGCAACAACAAACGAAATCCCCTGCTACGGAAGACAATCACACATTTGTGGCTTATTGTTCGAACTGCCCGGTTTGGGAGATTTGGTCAAACTTTGCCACGGAGGCGATTAATGCCATCCGTGAGATCTCAAACCGAGTAAATAAACAACAACAAAGAAATTAGTCGCGGGGAAATATTAAACAAGTAGAGCAGAATTATCGGTATAGCCCGCTTATATGGAAGCAGTCGTTGACACTTGTTTAGGACTCTTTGGTCCTCATCAGAACGGCGTAGCCAAGCATTGGATTGAAAACTCGGAGATGAAAATAGCAACAACAAACGAAATCCACTGCTACGGAAGACAATCACACATTTGTGGCTTATTGTTTGAACTCTCCGGTTTGGGAGATTTGATAAAACTTTGCCACCAACTTTGTTGTTGCTATTTTCATCTCCCAGTTTTCAATCCAATGCTTGGCTACGCCGTTCTGATGAGGACCAAAGAGTCCGAAACACGTGTCAACGGCTGCTTCCATATAAGCGGACAATACCGATAATTATGCTCTACTTGTTTAATATTTCCCGGCGACTAATTTCTTTGTTGTTGTTTATTTACTCGGTCTGAGATCTCGCGGATGGCACAAATCGCCTCCGTGGCAAAGTTTGACCAAATCTCCCAAACCGGAGAATTCAAACAATGAGCCACAAATGTGTGATTGTCTTCCGTAGCAAGAAATTTCTTTTGTTGTTGCTACTTTCATCTCCAAGCTTTCAATCCAATGCTTGGCTACGCCGTTCTGATGAGGACCAAAGAGTCCGAAACAAGTGTTAACGGCTGCTTCCATATAAGCGGGCTATACCGACAATTCTGCTCTACTTATATATATTTATATATATATATATATATATATATATATATATATATATATATATATATATATATATACATATATATATATATATAAATATATATATATATAAATATATATATATATATATATATATATATATATATATATATACACGGTATCAGGTAAACATGTGGCAAAAATTCAAGGGATTATTCCTAGGCCGATTCTAACAATATTTTGTCCTATGATGATTTCTGAAAAACCCCCTTTGTTTTGAAGATACAGACTCAACAAAATTATTCAATATTTGTTGAAATCATCAATGTAAATAAAAGTATGGCACTACTTTGTGCTGATTTTACTCCACATATTGCGTTATGTCAATGGCTTTTGCAAATATTAGTTCTAGTCCCTCAATTCCTGACATAAATTCATTTCAGCGATTAAGCTAATTCCTCAAGAAATTCAATATGGAATCTTCATATCAACCAAGTATGGGCGGATGAAAATCCGAATGAGGTATGTGTAAATCATTCAACATCAGTTCTCCTTGAAATTTTGGGTAGCAATTGTGAGTGACTATCTTATTGGACCGATATTTCTACCAGCAAGACTTAATGGCGAGATATATCGAAATTTTTTTGAAGAAAAGCTGCCTGAATTTTTGCAGGACATACCATTGGCGACAAGAATTGCAGTATTGTTTCTGCACGATGGTGTGCCTCCATATTTCAATTTTGTTGCTTGTGATTCCATAACAGCAACTACGGAGATCGGTGGATTAGTCGATAAACATATTAAAATATTAATTTTTCATTTCTTGTTTTCGATATAACAGAGAATCATAGTTAGTTTGCCATTAGCATCTGAAGAAGGTGAAGTTCCACCGAAACGTGCGTCATGCGTTATTTCTTATAATAAATGTGTAAATTGTTATTTTTAACCATTGTTTTAAAATATTCTTTCATTTCGATTCGACTGAAAATTTCGTGAGTCGATCGCCTATTTAAGTTAATAATTTAAAGTTTACATCATTATCTTTCATTTTTGAATACACAATATATATTTTTCAATATGATCTTTAATTTTGTTTCCCTTCCTCTATATCATCTATTACCATCGATTGGAAAAACGATTCAGTAACCCTAACATACGAGTCCTTCAATACGCAGATTATTTGGCTATTTATACAATCAACGAATCAATAGATGGTTGTCATAGTGACTTATTGGAGGCCTACAGAGAATTTGATTTTTTTTTGTTTTCACATGGTCACTCCTTATCAGAGGATAAATATGTTGTATGCACTTTTACCAATGAAAGTTTCCTGCAGAAATTAAGCTGGGTACCTTCAATCTAAGGCACCAAAAGTCTATGAAGTTGCTAGGTGTCGTCGATAAAAAAATTTTATGGAAGGAACACATGAGTTATATAAAACTGAAGGCAGAGAGGAGCATACAAATATTACGTTCCGTCTGTCACAATAACTGGGGTGCAGACCCTGATATAGCATTATTGTTCTATAAAATATTTACTCGTTCAATTCTAGATTATGGTAGCATATTCTATGGGGATGCGGCCAAAAGTAAATTGAATGGCTTAGATGTAATACAAAGGAAAGCTCTAAAAACATCCATTGGATTTTCAAAAAACACTCCAAATGACATAGTATTAGCCGAGTCGGGGGAGATTCCACTACAGTATCGTAGAGAAAAATTGACGGCGAAGTTTATAGAGAGTTGCTACATCTGATGAGGTGTTGTCAAAAAGCATACACTCATTATATATTTCAACCTTCACAAGCAGGTTTTGGAAGACAAAATCGGATTCAATTATTATGACAGCATATAGCAGCATGCTGTCAGACCGTGAGGAAATGTATGTGGGGGTAATTCTGCCCATATTTTCCTGCGGATATGAGATAATAGAGCTGGTTCCTAAAATAATTTTCAATATTGGTAGGTTCTGAATTTATATCCATCCTTAATAAATACTTTCCAGACTACTATCAATTATTCACAGATGCATCAATAGATTGTTTTTCCTCTGCAGGAGTTGGTGTTGCTGTTTATGATCCTAAATCCAGCTAAGTTTACCCCGTCAGGTTGAATGATGAAACCTCAATATTTTATGGTGAACTGTATGGAATTTCAATGGCTTTGAATTATATTTTAACACATAAAGTGAATATCAACTCTACTGAGTTTGTGATTGTATCTGACAGCCAAAGCGAATTATTTGCCTTGAAAAACTATATATGGGACATCTCATTCACATCAATACATCAAAATATTTTCGAATCAATCCACATGTTGGAACATGAAAATGTCCATGTAAGCTTTTTATGGGTGAAAGCTCATGTAGGAATTCTAAATAATGAATAAGTAGATTCAGAAGCGAAGTCAGCATTCAAGTTTCAAATATCGGAGTACAGATTGGTAACTCGGATGTATTCAATGATTATAAATCCTGAATAAGAACTAAATGGGTTAAGGATTATCAATTAAGTCAGACTGGAAGATATTATGAATCATTTGAACCTATCCCTCCAAGTACACCATGGTTTAAATTTGAAAGCGAAAAATCTTCCATTAGAGTGGTATACCGGCTGTGCAGTGACCATGTAATTTGTCCACAATATTCGCACAAAATAAGAATGAAAGATAATCCTGTGATTGTAGGCGACTGGAAACACCTGATTATCTCTTGTTGGCATGTAGCAACTTTCGGCACCACTGTAGCATATTTCTAAAACAACTTGGCAACTTCCTTGAATTTCTTCAGCCATTCAATCTATGTTTCATTTCACTACAGAAAAATCTGAACGTATATAAACTGTTGTACAAGTGTCTATGTTCGACCGGTCTATCCTTTCAAGCTGTGTTATATTTGAACTGTGTTATATCAGAATTTTGTTTTATTTGAACTGTGTTATATTTGATCATATATTATTAAACTCTGTTATATTGCTGTGCTCCCTCTAGCTTGTGTTGTTACACCATTTTTGCTTTATATCATGGCTTGTACTTTAAATTTGCATTGCATTTGCAGCGAAAACGCTGTTTTTAAGTTAAAAGAAAAATCTTCTTTTAGTCAGATAATCCATTTTTTTTAATAACAATAGTCTCTTAGATATGCGACGAACTGAAAAAAACAGAAACAAATGTATTTTTTTTGTATGTGTACTTTCCTTTCAATGCCTCAATACATTTTTTTCAAATATTATATCTTGGATATGCTTGCGCCCCCTTTAATGTGCCCACCTAGTGGGGCGCGCTTCACAGGTTGAGAATCGCAGCTTTATGGTAATTTTTTTTATGTTCAGATATTCTAACTCCGAAGTTTCTGCCAGTTTGGCCAACATATATCATAGGGCATGAACCGCAAGTGAGGTTATGAATACCTGATTTATTATTGGGAGTAGTTTTACCTTTTAAATTTCTAATATGTTCACCTATTGTATTCTAAGTTTCACACAATATTCTAACATTTCGATTCGACAGGAAATGTTGTGTGTCGATCGCCTATATAAGTTAATAATTTGAAGTTTACATCAATATCTTTCACATTTGGATATACTTGATGAATGGCTGTATTATAAAATATTTTTTTTAGAATATCATCTATAATTTTTGAACGATATGCATTATTATGAGCTATTTGCTTCATAATTTGTAATTCTTATTTGTAATTATCTTGTAATATTTATGAGTCCATGTATCATTATATGCTGATAATTCATGTTGGTGTTCAAGCACGAATTGTGTATCGTGAGAGTCGAATGGGATGGCTGATGAATCGAAAATCGAAAATCTGTTTCTTTCGTTATAAACGTCAAATAAAAAAAATGTATAGAACCATCTATTTCAATTTCTTTCGTAAATTTAATATAAGGATGTAAAGAATTAATTAATGTAATTTAGGAAAGAACTTAGTTGCCTTGTAGTACCTTTTAGTATGTTATAAGGTCGTCCACATATCTATACCAGTAAATTCAGTTAATTTATTCATTACTGTAGAATAGATATTCCAAATCAGACCTTCGTTACTTGAGTAGGTGAATTCATTATTATATTGGATATAGTTTTGGTCCAAATATCATTAGTAAATTTAAAATTTCTTCTTTCTCTACTAGGTTTACATTATGAGTTTCTATGAGGTTTTCTACCGATAAAATTCTAGAAGAACATATTTCAACTAACTCTGTCTATCTAATAACTAAAATTGAGAAAATAACTTTAGCGGATTTAATTGCAAAATCATTCGATGTTCAAAACCTATTACTAAGTATTCTTCCGAAGAATGAAATTTTAATGGTGAAAAACCTCTTGGAAACGTATAATTTGAATCAAGTAGTAGAAGTAGAAATGTTAAATTTACTAAGAGTATGTTTGAACTAAAATTATTTCCAATTCAATGATGCTATTTACTAAAGTAACGAAAGTTTAATTATGGGAAATCCACTTAGCCCTCTTATAGCTGAAATAGTCATGAATGATTCATGAAAACCTTATTCACAGTAAGAGGTACATTAACAATTGCATATACTGGTATAAATATGTGGACGACGTTATAACATGCTTTAGAGATACTACAAGACAACTAATTTCTTCTCTAAATTACATTAATTCTTTACATTCTAATATTAAATATACAGTACAAAATGAAACAGAGTTAGAAAGTCTGAATATATTTTACGAGCTATTGAAATCAACATATGTAAAAATGCCCATAATACCATAATAACGCCATATTAATCAAGTTATCAAATAATGTCCTCAAAGTTATGGCTCCTCTCTAAGTTTCTGCGCTGAATTAAATGTTTATATCTATATATATATATATATATATATATATATATATATATATATATATATATATATATATATATATAATAAAGTTATGTAGTTTTTTTGAAGAATTAAAAATATTTTCAAAATATGTATGTCTTTTTGATAACAGAAACTTTTATTGATTAATGAATTTTTCTAAAATTGGAGAATTATCCAATAACACTAAATAATTTTAATCAAAAGAACAATTTTATATTTTTGAATCAAATCAACTGTCGACTACACATGCTGCCACCTACAGTCAGTATACAACATACAAATGTAACTAGGTTTCTGCAATATAGTTTCTTTTATATTTGACGTTTAGATTAATCTAACCTGCAAAGACTTTCGATTTTGTTGAGCATAAATCTGAAATTAATTTTTGAATATGGCTGATGGACGCAAAAAATTAAGTGGATTTGAGTACCGAAAACGCGCTTTGGACAAAAGTAAAAAGGAGCAAGAGGTTTTGAGTAACACTCCTAAGTTGGATGATTTTTAAAAAAATAAAGAATGTGTAATCCAGCAATCAGAATCTATGAATAAAGATTGTACAAATTTGGATCATGAAAGTTTATCGCGAGAGTTCCATATTTCACCGAATATAATAATGAAACAGACTCCGTCTACGAGTAATTTAGTACTAAATAAAAATTTTAATTTCTCCGGTACAAAACGTGATTACAACGACGGGACTTCACGATGGCTTTCAGAATCACTATTTGTTAGACGACTTATTAACGGTGAAAAAGTTCCACGTCCATGGCTTGTTTACTCAGTTAATAAAGGATCGGTATTCTGTGCAGCATGTCTTCTTTTTGATGTTGACTGTTCATTTAATGGTGAAACCGGATTTAATGATTGGAAACATGCAGGCGTTCGTGTTAATGAGCATGAAAACTCTAAAAATCATAAAAAATGCATGTTAACACTTAAGCGAAGGTCAGATACTAAGAATAGAATAGACCATGACTTAGTTATTCAAACAGAGACAGAAATCTCGTATTGGAGAAATGTTTTAAGAAGAGTAGTGGCTGCCACTAAAGCCCTAGCTTCTCAAGGACTTCCATTCCGAGGTAGTAATGAGAAATTTGGCTTACCAAACAATAGCAACTTTTTGATGCTGATGGAATTTCTTTCTTCTTTTGACCCATTTCTCGAAGAACATACTAGAAAATTTGGAAATAAAGGATCTGGCAGTACAAGTTACTTATCCAAAACTGTCTATGAAGAATCTATTCAGCTTTTAGCACAAAAGGTATCCGCTATCATTGTTCAAGAAGTCAAATCAGCGAAATATTACGCAATTATAGTAGATTCCACACCTGACATATCTGACGTGGACCAACTTTCTTTTGTTATCAGATATTTGAAAAAATATGGAACCCCTGTTGAACGTTTTCTCATGTTTATTGAGAACTCTGGACATAAAGCGGAAAATTTGCTAGTTGCTGTATTATCTGTTCTTGAGTTTTTTGATCTTGATCTCGCAGATTGTCGGAGTCAGTCATATGATAACGCGAATAATGTATCAGGGATTCATTCGGGCTTACAGGCAAGAATTCATGAAATTAATCATCTTGCAGAACATGCTCCTTGTGCTGCTCATTCTATGAATTTAGTTGGAGTTCACGCAGTAGAATGCGCCCCAGAAGCTGCGTCATTCTTTAATACAGTTCAAACTTTATACAACTTCTTTACTGCATCGACGCATCGCTGGGAAGTCTTACAGTCTCATACTGAAAAAAGAATTGCGTTAAAATCTTTATCTGGAACCAGATGGTCAGCTAGTTATGAAGCGGCTCAAGCACTTAATCAACATTTTGTTGAAATAATTAAAACTTTGATTATTCTTGA
This sequence comes from Cynegetis impunctata, assembly GCA_030704885.1. Lineage (NCBI taxonomy): Eukaryota > Metazoa > Arthropoda > Insecta > Coleoptera > Coccinellidae > Cynegetis > Cynegetis impunctata. The sequence goes on along the minus strand of JARQZK010000019.1, from coordinate 194,796 downwards.
AGAAGATATCGAAGAAATGCAATTACACGGCAAGAAGCTAAAGGTATTCGAATTCAGTTGGAGCGACTTGAAACAGCATTTATGCAGATACTTTGGCATTTCTTACTCTCAAGATTTAATGCTGTAAGCCAAAGATTGCAAAATATTGATTGTAGCATCGCTGATGTAATCGATGATTATCATACTTTGATCAAAGTCGTTGCTGATACGCGAAATGAATTTGAAATCTATGAAAAAAATGCTTTAAAAATTTCAGATATTCAAGATTATGAAACAACAGTTTCCAGACAAAGAAAGAGAAAATTACATGCTGATGAAACACGAGATGGAGATGTGCAGCTGTCAGGTCGAGACCAGTTTAGAGTTAATACTTTAATGTCATTCTTGACAATCAGGGATCTGAATTGCGTGAAAGATGTACAGCATATGAAAAGATTCAAGAAAAATTCTCGGTTATCATTGAATTTGGCGATTTAGATAATACGGAAATTCGTGAACGAGCTAAACGTTTAAGAGAAATATATGTTTCAGATCTTGAGTCCTCACTAGAAGACGAATTTGTGCACTTTCATACTCATTGCACCGAAAAAAAGATGGGAAAAAATTCACCTTCTGATCTTCTGAAACTTCTGCATTCAAACGACCTTTACACTGAGTTTCCAAACGTAGAAATCGCTTATCGAATATTTATAACTTTAGCCGTAACAAACTGTAGCGCAGAACGATCGTTTTCTTGTTTAAAACGAGTTAAAAATTACTTACGTTCTACAATGGGTGCAAATAGACTCAATAGCTTAGCTATTCTATGCATAGAATCAGATGTGCTTCAACGTTTAGATTGTGAAGATTTAATCGACCAATTTGCAATTCAAAAAGTTAGGCGAGTTTGCCTGTGAAGAAAATTATGCAATACTAATATAAGTCGTTCTTAGTGCAAAACTTATAATTCTAAGAAAAATACAAATATTTTTTTATATTACTATAGTATATAATAAATAATATATAATATATGAGTAAATAAAGAATAAATATAAATAAAACATAATGTATAATAAATGCTATATAATACATAATAAATTTCCTGCAATCAATTAGTTATTCTAATTCTTAAAAAATAAGATATCAAAACTATTAAAATAAAAAATTTAAGTCATAGGGCGGCATTTTCTTCAGTGCCCCAGGGCGGCACAAATTTAAATCCGACCCTGTATAATATATATATATATATATATATATATATATATATATATATATATATATATATATATATATATATATATATATTAAAATATTTATTCTTAAGCCAGAACTATATATGTGATAATTTTTGAATTTTTCTTGGGAATGTGGCTTAGATAAAATGGATGTCTTTCTATATAATCATTAATTCCTTTATTCCAACGTTTCGGCTTCACAAAGCCTTTTTCCAGGACTACAATGGAGAGAAAGAAAAAATTATTGTCACCAAAGTCACCGTTAAAAGCTACATTTAGTCGATAAATTAAAAAACACTGAAAGAAACATAACAATTTTTATAAATATCACAAAAAAATTTTTACCTAGCTTAAATTATCCTCGGAAACACCGACACTCACTTCATTAAACGTATACACAAAACTTCGAATGAATTGATATCTACGATTGTTCACTTATTCCACTATACTTCATATCATAGCAGCAGGTTAGTTGACTCTAATTCTCGCTCTTATAGAGCATTATCAAAGGATAATTTGGAGCAGCTCAGCATACTGGCAACTAAAACTAATTTTGACATCATATACCTTTACTCGGACGTTAATAGTAGCTTTACCAAATTCTTCGAACTCTTAACTTCTCTAGTCGACACATGTTGTCCTATCAAGTTTGTACGTTCTACCACTACACGTAATAAAAGTTGGATTACTTCCGAAATCTTAAAAGCGTCAAACGAGCTAAAAAATCGACACTGGTTGAGTGTTAACTTAAAATCTGTTGAAGAGCGCAATGCATATAAAGATTCAAAAAGAAAGTATATCCAACTTCTCAAATCCAGTAAATTAAAATTTTTCGAAAAGACCTTAAATGAGTCTAACAACAAAAGTAAAACTGTTTGGAACCTGGTCGCTAGAGAAACTGGCCACATGAGACAGCGCTCTAATAGTAACATTGTTCTGGATGTTGATGGTCATTCCATTTCAGATCCTACACGAGTTGTTGATGCATTTGGACACTATTTTTCATCCGCGTGTGAACTGGCATTACAAGAACATTATGGAGATATTAGATCCATGTCATGTACGTCTCATAAGTTATCTTGTAACAACTTCTTTTTTTATCCTGTCCTGGCTGATGAAGTCATATGTGTCATCAAAAATTTGCGAAACGGTAATTGCTCTGGCCCCGATGCTCTATCCAATAAAATTCTAAAAGCAGTAGCTCCACATATCTCGATCCACCTTGCAAATTTAATTAACCAGTCGGTATCCTCGGGAGTATTTCCATCAATTTTGAAAACAGCTAAAGTTATCCCTGTGTTCAGAAAAAACGACATGACTGATATAACTAACTATCGTCCCATTTCTTTACTGAGTATTTTGTCTAAGGTATTTGAGAAGGTGGTTCATGGTCGAATGTTAAACTACCTTAACAAATTTTCCATCATTTCTAGCTACCAGCACGGTTTTCGCAGTGGTAGATCAACCCAGTCTGCCGTATGCAATTTTGTTGAATTCGTGTACGGTTGCCTTGACGATGGCTCCTATGTGGCGGGTTTATTTTTTGACGAGTCACGAGCATTTGATTGCTTACAGCTCAATTTCATAACCAACAAAATGTATAGTTTAGGATTTAGAGGAGTTTTTCTGAACTGGATCACGAGTTTTTTATCTGACCGCAATTTTTTTGTTGAGAACAATGAAGTTAAATCGAAATGTTATGCTCAGACTATGGGAGTGCCCCAGGGCTCTGTGTTGGGACCTCTGATTTTTTTGTTATTTGTAAACGATGTACCCGAGTACATCAATGCTGACTCTATCACCTTGTTTGCTGATGACACTTCCTTGGCGGTGTCGGCTCAGACCACTGGTGAACTCAAGTTAAAATGCGAGAGACTCATCCGGGAATTCTCGGATTGGTGTTACAAGAATTCTCTAATGTTAAAATTAGATAAAACAGAATTTATGCAGTTTCAACTGCGTGAAATGAACCTGAACGAAGCATTGGTTATCGATTTTCAGAAACATGAATTACGATCCGCAGATAGTGTAAGATTTTTGGGTGTACATGTCGACAAGTATTTGAGGTGGCACTGTCACGTGGATCAACTCAGTAAAAAGTTAAACAAATCATTCTACGCGCTTAGTCGTCTTAAACACTCGTTGCCAATGGAGAGCCTACTCACGGTGTATTATGCACTCGTACACAGTCATCTGAGTTACAATGTTGTTTTGTGGGGTGGCTCGACTGGAAGTGGAAGAGTTTTTCTCACACAGGAAAGGATTATACGCCTCATATATAATTTGAAACCCCAGGAGTCCTGCCGACCGACATTTATTCAGCAGAAAGTTCTACCATTGCCGTGTATCTATATTTTACATTGTCTCTTGTTTGTTCGGCATAGGTTATTGAATCTGAATAAACTTACTAGTTTTCACGAGTATAATACGCGGAATAAGGACACATTATGTATTCCCACGCATGCTACCTCTAAGTTTGAGTTATCGCCGAGTTATGTAGGAATCAAACTTTACAATCGTCTCCCCCAAGGGATTAGGTCTTTAGATTTATTATGTTTCAAGAAGGAAATTAAGAAGATTCTGTTGAAACACTGCTTTTGCAGCTTAAAAGAATATTTTTCAGTTGAATTCTGTTAGTCTTTCTCCTAATAAGTTAATTTGTTACGTGTTAGGTTAATATGTATATTTAGTATGTGACGTGTCCTACACATTTATGTAATGTCTGAAAGGATAAATATATATTATTATTATTATTATTATTATTATTATTATTATATTATTATTATACGCGTATGGCATGCAAATGATATTAAACTCGCCGAGATTCGTTTGACTGACCGGTGGCCTGGACGTTTTAAGAAATATAAACTAAGAATCAATATATGGGGAGCCAATATTTAAGAAAAACAGACGAACATTCATAATTTAAAAGAATTTAAAATTTTATTTTTTTTTCCCATGTTTTTTATTCACGTCGTTTCTTTATTTTTTTATAAAATGTTGTGGTATATTTTGCTCAAATTTTTAATATCTGTTTTCTCGTTTATAGCGCGATTATTCTTTTTTATATATATCATTTCCAGGATTTCTCTTGTTGGTTTCCCTGTGTAGTATTTTGGTATTCTCAAACTGTAACTCATGTTTGTATTTAGCTTTGTGGTTTGAAAGGGCTGTTATATTTTTTTAATCATATTTATGTCCGTTTAAACGGTTTGATAAGTATTGGCTCGATTGTCCGATATATACAGCATCACAGTTGATATATGAAATTCCATGTTCAAACTGTGATGCTGTATATATCGGACAATCGAGCCAATACTTATCAAACCGTTTAAACGGACATAAATATGATAAAAAAATATAACAGCCCTTTCAAACCACAAAGCTAAATACAAACATGAGTTACAGTTTGAGAATACCAAAATACTACACAGGGAAACCAACAAGGGAAAACGAGAAATCCTGGAAATGATATATATAAAAAAGAATAATCACGCTATAAACGAGAAAACAGATATTAAAAATTTGAGCAAAATATACCATAACATTTTATAAAAAAATAAAGAAACGACGTGAATAAAAAACATGAGAAAAAAAAAATAAAATTTTAAATTCTTTTAAATTATGAATGTTCGTCTGTTTTTCTTAAATATTGGCTCCCCATATATTGATTCTTAGTTTATATTTCTTAAAACGTCCAGGCCACCGGTCAGTCAAACGAATCTCGGCGAGTTTAATATCATTTGCATGCCATACGCGTATATAAAGTATAGTGGAATAAGTAAACATTCGTAGATATCAATTCATTCGAAGTTTTGTGTATACGTTTAATGAAGTGTCGGTGTTTCCGAGGATAATTTAAGCTAGGTAAAAATTTTTTTGTGATATTTATAAAAATTGTTATGTTTCTTTCAGTGTTTTTTAATTTATCGACTAAATGTAGCTTTTAACGGTGACTTTGGTGACAATAATTTTTTCTTTCTCTCCATTGTAGTCCTTGAAAAAGGCTTTGTGAAGCCGAAACGTTGGAATAAAGGAATTAATGATTATATAGAAAGAAATCCATTTTATCTAAGCCACATTCCCAAGAAAAATTCAAAAATTATCATATATATATATATATATATATATATATATATATATATATATATATATATATATATATATATATATTGTTTCCAAATCAGATACAGCCATCCGTACCCTTGTGTGCACTTCTGCACACCCTATATATTCTACCAGCTAACTATTGAAACCTACACTTTCCCTATGTCATTGTGAGAACTGTTTTAAATTCAGTATAATCATTAATGCGACTTTTTATTTTTTTTAGAATAATTAATGTTTGATGACTGTGTAAATTTTGGTACATTATCAAACACTAACTTGGACATTTCAGGAATTCATTGAATAATACAAAAAACTAATTCAGAAATCTACTTTTCAAAGATTTTACGTAGTCAGTACTATTCAGTTTCCTCAAAGTTAACGGATTTTATTATGAATACATGAATACTTTCCCTTCATTATTGACAAATATGAATTTTCCATCAATCTGTTATACATCAAGGCCATAAATGCATATTGAATTCATAACTCTTTAATAACTTTCAGATTAAAAGTTCAATATGAGAAACATTTAAATGATACGAACTTCAGTTACAGATTGAAAAGCATGCTGTTCAATTACAACATTTTTTAGTTCAGTCACCAAAATATTTCTCTCAGAAGTATTCTTCTATGAATTGTCTCAAATGAATTTTGTATATTAGATATCCTTGATGAATTGGATCACAACTCAAAGTTCTCACTATAAACGTTCGAAAAATGTCAATTGCAAAACGATCGATTGACTATAAATCTGAAGATGCATGAACTTTTCCAATATATTTCAAGAGAATAGTATATTACATACCCAGGTGGAAAGTGTTTCATTACCTTCGAGAGATGCGTCTACTATACTTCTCGAGACATAAATGAAACTTTCCACCGAGGTTTGTATACTATTTTATTTAAAACCATTTTATCCAGTTCCTATTACTCCGATATTTAGTTTATGAACGCACTCCAGGAGGTAAAATAACGTAGGTAATAATGCACATCAAGATAACAAATGTCATTTCTTGAGTATGGTTTCCATGTCACTAAACAAAATATTATTTATTGAAAACGTTTGTGCTGTCAAAAATTTCGCAAATCCAAAAAAAGAATGTTATCAGAAGAGGAATTTGAGTTTGCTGCTACTTCACCAGAAATTCGAGAAGCTGCGAAAATAGTGGAAGAAGATCTTCTACCATTCAAAAGCCGCCCGTGATATGTAATCAGTGTGAACGTATTAGAATGCGTATGTTGGTGTGTCACTATATCATTTTGAAATATCAATATTCAACAAAATTACAAAAAATAATTATACTTTCCAAACGGGTGGAAAGTGCTCACTTTCCACCCGGGTGAAAAGTAGAAGTCAAAAAACGTAAATTTTCCACTTTTCAAAGATAGGTGAAATGTCATTATTACATGCATGGTTGCAAATGAAAGTATTTTTCTACGAGCGGGCGGAAAAATGAATTTTTTACACACATTTTAGTGTGCAAAATTAATTTTCCCGCACCGTGTGGAAATAATTTTCCGCACCGTGTGGAAATAATTTTCCACCTCAATATATCAAATTAATAATAAGCCGGTATATTATGGTGGTTGCGAAATGCTTTAGTTACCATGTGTAACTAACCAGCTATTTACTTTCATTTTTGTTTGTTCATTATTCAGAAAACTATCAGTGCATTTTTAAAATATTTTGCTCGTGAATAAGTGAATCCTCATTGAAAATGAATATTTGTCTCGAGGGAATCGATGAAAATACAAGCGAGGGTGTTCCCGATGAGATTCTTCTGGCAGCAGAAAATGTGAAAACGGACCTGTTACCAGAAAAATCAAAGAGAAGATATGAAAAAGAATAGGTACGAGATCTTTTGCAAATGGAGCGTAAGGAAGGGCATTACAAGTTTTGATAAAGAACATATTTATTTAGTGTATTTTTCCAAATTATCTGCATCCTGTCAACCATCCACACTCTGGTCAAAATATTCAATGCTGAAAACCATGCTCAAGCTCAAGAAAAATATCGACATAAGCAGATATTTCAAGGTAATTGCTTTTCTCAAGAAAAAGATGGTTGGTTTTAGAACAAAAAAATCAAAAGTTTCAAGTCCAGAGACATAGAGAATTTTTTATCCAATGCTCCTGATAACATCTTTCTTCTCCATGAAGTGGCGACAATTTTCGGAATAGCTGGGGCGTGCAGGCGGGAAGAATTAACAAATTTATTAATCGAAAACGTGAGAGAGGAAAGATCCATGATTTTAGTTTAAATACCCGACAATAAAACGCACACAAGTAGAAGTTTTGTAATTACTGGGGAGAGGAACTTAAAGTGTGTCAGAAAATATACATTGCTTAGACCGAAACATACTCCTCACACGAGATTTTTTGTCCAGTATCACAACGGAGAATGCAGTATCCAGTGTGTTGGTATAAACAAATTTGGGAAGATACCGTCAGATGTAGCCGCATATTTAAGACTTCCGCATCCAGAAGCCTACACTGGACACTGCTATAGGCGCTCTTCTGCCACGGCCCTTGCAGATGCTGGAGTAGGGATAACGAATCTCAAACGTCATGGCGGGTGGCAATCAACAAAATTCGCCGAAGGATATCTGGATGAACCCCTGGAAAATAAAAAGTGTATTGCAAGCAAGATATTCAGATCGCAATCAGCCACTACCAGCAGCTAACTTTGTCAGCAGTGAATTACGTCTGGCAAGTCTATGGTCGCTATTTAGAGGAAACATAAAGGAAAGGTTTATGCCGATGTTGTTGTTCAGAGCTCTTAACGTTATCAAGTCACTCCGAATTCTACGGTTCTTAAACTACGGATATCTAATTTGGCTTAATCGTTTTTCATATGAAGGATGACGAAGATCAAAAGGAACTCGCGTTGCCTGTCTCTGAACTTATTCAAGTTGATTAGGATCACTGACACTGTCGAAACTTCAAACAGTCCAGAAAACTCCAGAATCAGTCTTGCGTATATTTTAAAAACAGTCATATGAAATAATTCAGTGGTATCCAAGTGAAAGTATCTGATAAAAGATACAGTGAACTTCTTTGCTGCAGACCTTCTGGATATGCTCAGATTACGATAGTTTCTCAGTCACTGCAATACCTAGATATTTCTGTTGCGTAACAGAGTTTAGAGTAGCATTTGAAAGTACATATTAATATTTTAGGTTATTTTTTACCTAACCGCAGCACAGCACACTTTGTTGTGATTATGGGTAACAACCAGAACCTCACCCAGTTTGACACTTCTTGAATATCGCTTTGCAGTTAGCGATGTGATGATAGTGGATTTGAACAGAATTGTTGATTTTCAAATGAAGTGAAGATCCGCCATGTATATCAAAAGCAGAATCGGACCAAGAACGGAACTCTGCGGAACACCACTAAACATAGTATACATGGAGGAGAAGCAGTCATCCACACGAACACAAAATCTTCGCTAGTCAATTCAATAAATCCCTCTTTATACCGTGTTCGAGTTTAAATTTTAGTCCCTAATAATGAATGTTTTTGAGAAATCTAAGTAGATAACATCCACAGGTTCCTCACTGTCTATAGATGGACCAGTTATTGACATATATCAGCATTTTAATAATCTTGGAACGTCGAGGTATGAAGCCGAGCTGCGAAGTAGGGACTATTTCGCGTTCGACAAGAAAATCCATGACTGAATCACGAATAATTGATTTCATTTTTGAATGTAGGTGTTACACTAGAAGTTTTTCAAATTTTTGGTGGAGAACTAGTTGAAGAGGATGTGTGGAAGATGAATAAAGGAATGCTTATTGAGTCTGCAGTAGTCTGCACACGTTATCAATAAAACCATCGCTCTGGGCTAAAACAAAAAGGTTCTCTGTGATTTTTTTTGCCTACTGGAAGCTAACTAATTTCAGAAATCTTGAGCTTGAGTTATTTGAAAAAAAAATCGATGATTAATATAGTCGGTGTTCTGTTTAGTCCTCAGGTAGGTTATCTCTTCCATAGTGATTTTTATATCGAAGAATCTTAAACACCTCTGAGTTTGGCCATAGCTCATAGAGATTACGCAAGGTATTTATGTAATGTAAGTGTTCTTCAATTGATTCATTCAGTTTATTTTCAAAAATTGTCCATTGCTGATCTGAAGTCTTGCCATTGAATAAGTTTATCCAGTTGAACTGTAATACTTCAGTAAGTTTATACCTACATCACAGCATGCGTCAAATCCGGTAGTTCTGATTTTTTGCCAAATTGTTTACGATGTTGGCCTAATGAATAATCCACACGAATGTGACCTCGAGCGCGGAACGCAACTTTGTCAGAAATCGAAAAAAATTGTTTTTTTCTTTCAAATTTTGGCGATTATAACCCTAAAAGACTAGTTTTTGAAATAACTTCATTGTGACGTTTTCAAAGCAGACTCAATTTGCTACAATATGAAACTAAAACTATCTCTGTAGACCCAATAGTTTCCGAGATTAATCCTTTCAAAGTTTGTAATTTTTTTCGAACTTCGAAATTTGTTGCAAATTTGTCCTTCTGAATGAATTTCGACCCTGATTATACTATCGAAGGCCTGTACTTTTATGATGGAATGTTGAAAAAGAAAATGTATCGACGTATTAGGATGGCATATCCCCATCAGGGGAATAAACTTGAAAAATGATAAACTTTGAAAGGCTTGAGGGGGCGCGGTAGCCTAAAATTAATTTTGTGTAGTTTCGAATATAGCATGTATATCAAAGTATTTTAATATCAAGTTTGCCATGAATAAACATATATAATAGTTATTTACACTACAAGGGAGGCAAGTGATATTTACCAGCCGAGGACGTAGTTTGCGCCCGAGCGTCAGCGAGGGCTGGCAAAATAGTCCGAGACTGGTCAAGAATACTGCCTCCCGAGTTTTGTATTATATTTTTTCTACTCCACTTCTCTTGAATTAAAAAAAAAATATTTTTTTTATCCTATAATTTGAGCAATTCAATTGAAATAACCTGTATGTATGACAGATCTACAAAAGCCTAGTGTCCCTTGACACAACTGGTTATGAAATGGTTGTTATGAGATTCCCAATCAAACAAAAGTTCTGTCAGTGTCAATTTAAAAATCGTCATAATGGATGTAGATGCAGTTATTATTTCCCAGAGGGAGGTAAGTATTTACTTACCTCCCTAGGGAGGTAAAATGTACTTACCTCCCCAAATCAGTTTTATAATGGAGTACTTACCGAATAACGAGTAGAAAAAAAAAATTTCAACAAAGAGGTTTTTTTTTAATGAAAAAATTTTTATTTTCTTGAACTTTTTTCAAAACGCTACCCCTTCTACAGTTTCAAGAATTTTTTAATGATTTTTTGTTCAATATGTTCTTTCAAATTTCCTCAAAACAGTGCATGTATATTAAGATAGAAGAAATGAAAAAATTTATGTAAATCTTGTATAGAAGTGTACAAAAATTGAGATTTTTTAAAGTTTTTGACTACAAATTTTTAACAAAATACTAAACATAAGAGACCTTAATCGATACACAATTTTGTGAACCGTATATGTGTCAATGCAGGAAAACGATATTAGAGCTCTAACTTATTTTATCCAGAAGCCAAAATCGCACAAATTGAAAGAAATTAAACAGAGGAAATCGAAGATGAAGTTTTAATTCTTGTTTATAAACATTGAGACTGTACCAATAGTAATAAAACTTGTATTTAAAGCACTGCTGACCTTTATCTAATATAGAACAACTTTTAAACATAATATTGAATTGTTTTACATTTTCTAATAGTGTTTTAACTAGTATTAACCCTAAATATAAGAATTATCAGATGTTACATTTTACTTACAATAATAATATTGCTTACGGATTTATTATATTATGATGTTGTTGAGCCAAATAATTTTAAATATTATTCACAATCAAATTCGCAGAAACGATAGCACAGCATGAAGAAAAAACGAGGTAGAATGTAAATATAAACACTATGTGAAAGACACAGTTACAGTCAAATAACTAAACTTTTCAACACATAATCGTATATTGTTATTTATTATGACGCATGAAGTTCGTTTTCAAAGAGCTCTTTAAATTGGTAAAAAAGGTAGGGGATGACCAAGGAAAATGCTTTATAACTCTTTTCACTTAAGAAACCATTATGAAACTTTGCATCAATGTTTACAAAGAGTTACTTAACAAACTACGCTAAAAACGAAAAATTGATATTTTTGTTAATTTTTGGGTACCGCGTCCCCTAAATCTAGGAAACTATTGGGTCTACAGAGACAATTTTAGTATCATATTGTAGCAAATTTAGTACACTTTAAAAACTTTTAAAAAAGATTGTTCAAAACCTAGTTCTTCTCAAGGTCGCAAATTTGGATTAGTCATTAGGCCAACATCATAAACAAGTTTGCAAAAAATCAGAACTACCGGATTTGACGCATACCCCCCCATAATTTCAGGGGAAAAAGTTACTAGATTAGTAAGAGTTCTGAGTTTATGCGATGGTAGTTTACTTTTTTTTTGTCTTACTTGTGCTTTGTTTGCTGCATTGTATGGTTTCAAAACTTGTGTGTGAGTTGATATTACAGCATAGTCAGATATTTCAATGAGGGACAAAATCTGCGTATTAATTAGAAGGTTAGGATCAGAGACCAACATAAGATCGAGGGTAGATGGTCGACCAAGAAGAAAACTACTTGTGCCGATCACCAACTGCATCAATTTCAAGAAATTGTAGAAAAAGATTTGAAGAAGTATTTTGTAGCATATTTGGTATCAAGGAACAAAAAATATTCGGGAAATTAACATTTCCAAAAAGAATTAAAGTTTTTATAGAAACATTTTTTTAGAAAATGCCGCAATAGATTGTATAGCTCTCGGTCACTTTCCATGAAACTAGTACCTGGTCTATATAAGCATGCTACGGAAAAATCCAATTTGAGCTTTCAACATGTACATAAAAGTGAGCATTAGTTCTTCGTAGTAAAAGTCAGAAAAGATTCTCGAACTCGTTCAAGACTTTTAAACCCTATGAAGCTACATTCCCTCACGTAAACACAGCAGCCACCGTTGACTGTTCTTACTCGGTCAGCTCTTAATATTTTGTAGTCAGATATGGTTTATTTATTTATTTATTATAAAATTAGACTACAAATCATCGATCAAGTCGATGTTACCGTGGAATAATATTCATTACAGAATAAAATATCTGTGAACGTATTATTATAATGTGGAGAGTAAGTATATCAGCTTTTAAGATGTAGTTTTGACTTTTTCTATAGATGAATTTAATTTTTCTAGATTCTTAATATCTTCTGATAGGTTTTTAAAAACTGTTACGGCCTGGTAGATCAGTGAATTCTCTGCTATATTTATTCTCATATTGCCTAGGTTATAGTTATTAATTTGTCTAGTTCCATGATTGTGTATATTCAGCCTTTTTTTCAACTCACGATTACATTATTGCATTTAAATAAGCTATACTCAATTTTATATATCAGTTTGCACTGTTCAAATACTTTGGTGAGTTTCATGTTGGGTAGCCCCAAGGTACTGTACAACTCAGTTGTTTGAGTATCATGTGGCAAGTTGTATAATGCCTTCAAAGCGCGATTCTGTATCCTTTGAAGTCTCAGTAGGTTGTAAACCGAATTTGACCAAATGCTAGTAAGATAACCATGCACAGAATGGATATTTTAATAATAGTAGATCGATCTTCTTGCACTATTACTGAGATAGGGACTAACTCTTCTCAATGCTCCAATAAATGGTGTGGGCTTGGCTGCCAAATAATCAATGTGCCCAGTCCACTCTAGTTTGGTGTCGATGTTGAGACCTAGGTATGTATGTTCACTTCTTTGTTGAATTTTCATACCATTCATTCTGATGTTAAATGCTATTGTTTCTCAATTTTTCTGTTTAAATAGTAATGCAATAGTTTTGTTTACATTAAGTATGAGTTTGCGATAATTTGCTGCAGGATTTCTATATCTGTACCCTCAAAGAACAATGCAGTGTTATCCACAAACATGTAGAATAGAGCTACCAGCCCTCCCGTTTTGATATCTACGTATAAGAGATACAGAAGCTGTCCTATTACCGAACCTTTGACGCATCTTCCTCAGAGCTTATTGCAGATCCCATTTCTGTGCAATGTTTTCTATCTTTCAGAAATTTCTCAGTTAAAATGTATGCATTTCCTATTATTCTCATTTGCTGAATTTTCCGCAATAATAATTAGTGGTCAAAGAGATCTAATGCCCTTTTTCGGTCAATACTACTATTGTATATTTGTTTGCATCCAACCTCTCGCTTATTCTCTGTACTAGGTCAGTTGTAGCGCTGAGAGTGGGACTGTTACTCTGTAAGCCATACTGAAAATCAGAGAAAGCGAGAAATGTGCATATTTGTTTTTTATCACAGTTTCCAACAGCTTCGAGCATATTGAACTTAGTACAAAGGGCCGGTATATGTTAGGATCAGTTCCAACTCCCTTCTTGAATACTGGAATTATCTTACTTTCCAAGCAATGAGGTGGTAATGTTCCTGATTTCAATGCATTATTGATAGAGTACAAGAGATGTATTCTTATCACTGTATACAGACATTTCAGTTCATACGCAGTAACTTGATCGTTTCCTGGCGATGCGTTATTTGTTTGCTTCTGAAGCATATCTTGCAGTTCTTCTTCTGTAAATGCTTTAAGATTCATTAATCTATCTACAGGGTTTTGATCAATGTTACTGTATTCCTTTTGATTCTCTTGGGTTCTGGATTCGACTTCAATAAAATATCTGTTCAATCTGTTTAGAATTTCGTGCTGGCCAGTGTATTCATTTTCAGCTATTAATATTTTCTTGATATTAGTTTCATTTTTAATCTTTGTGTTTATAACTTCTTATAGCAATATTTCTGTTTTGCTTTTCTTATAACTTTGTATGCTGACTTTTTGAGTTCAATAAACTTCAGTTTTAGATTTATATTCGAAGGTTATTTTCTGAACTTACTATAAGCTTCATTCCTTTTTCTAAGTACAATCTCAAAATTTCTATTGAACCATCAATTATTTTCAACTTTTTTAAAAGTTTTGTGGCTTGTTGCCCGCATTTTAGCTAGATTAATTATACTAATGAAATTTTGAATCCATTGCTCAGTTACAACTTTCTCAAATTTTCCTCAACAATCTTCATGAACTTGTGTTTGTTTAGTAGTTTTGTAATAACAGTCTTCTTGAGATTATTTGGTTTTTTATTTGTGGCTAGATTTATAAAGATTTTTTGTGATCTACGGGGGTGTCATATAGTTTACAGGACCCATATAATCAATGTGTTTTGTCTTTGCATTATGTTGTATCCTGGTGTGACATCTAGGATTTTAAATTGGTATGTAGGCCAAGCTACAGAGATTTAGAGTGAGCATTTTGTGCAAAAAGTGAAGAAAATCAGCTCCGCCATTGTTTGTCAAATAGTTCCACATGATATAGTAATATGTTTTTCACTCGACTTTATTATTTATGTCTTTGTTATTAACAATTTTATGCAAAAAATCGTTTTTTTTTTTAGTTTTTTGCTTATAAAATTAAAACTATCAGAGTAATCGTGATGGTGTCAATAGACTTATTGTAGAAAATGAAAAGACGAAAAAAATGAGAGGTTGGACGACTCGATCAAACCCTCAGCCTAAGGGAAAATTGGAAAAAACCGGCCAAATTGCAGTTTTTTCAAAAGTTCATAACTCGGTTATTTTTTGAGTTGTAGCGTAGATCCTCCGGTCAGTATTAGCTATTGATATGAACTTAATTTGTGCGAAGATCAGGAACTGTCCGATGCATAGTTTTTGATCTGTAGCCATTTGATTATGTTACTATGCAATTTTCCAGCAGACCTGAATGTGACAGGTATGGTCCGATTTCAATTTACTAATAAGATTTTGAAAGTAGAATTCTCATAGTTCAAAACGTTCATCTTGGTTTTTCATAAAAACGCTGAGAAATATGTTAAAAATAAAGCTGAACGGCCGAGCGCGTGAGATTAGTTGAAGAGTGGGGGTTTACAATTATTATCTGACAACGTTTAGAAATTACTGTCACGTTCAAAATGCCGACGCATTCGAATGTCATACTTCTCCTTGCCTGCTGCTCTACCCCCACTCTTCAACTACTCATACGCGCTCGGCCGTTTTTCGTCATGTTCAGCTTTATTTTTAACATATTTCTCAGCGTTTTTATGAAAAACCAAGAAAAACGTTTTGAACTATGAGAATTCTACTTTCAAAATCTTTTTAGTAAATTGAAGTCGGACCATATCTGTCGCATTCAGGTCTGCTGGAAAATTGCATAGTAACATAATCAAATGGCCACAGATCAAAAACTATGCATCGGAAAGTTCCTGCTCTTCGCACAAATAAAGTTTATATTGATAAATAATACTAACCGGAAGATCTACGCTACAACTCAAAAAAAATAACCGAGTTATGAACTTTTGAAAAAACTTCATTTTGGACGGTTTTTTTCAATTTTCCCTTACACCAAGTGTCTGATCGAGTCGTCCGACCTCTCATTTTTTTCGTCTTTTCATTTTCTGATTTTTTGCATAAAATTGTTAATAACAAAGACATAAATAATAAAGTCGAGTGAAAAACTTATCACTATATCATGTGGAACTATTTTACACACAATGGCGGAGCTGGTTTTCTTCTAACACTTTTTACATGAAAAAATCTCTGTAGCTTGGCCTAATGACACAGTAGATTTTTTATCGGAAAACTGAAAATTATTGCCATTTTTTTCAAAAAGGGGACGTTTCTGACAAAATTTATTTTGACAGTTTTCATTAAGGTACTTATTATTGATATTTCCATTATTTTACAATCATTATAGTGAATGTTCAAAAAGGTGACCTCTTTTCCGTATACAAGCCCTGCATCGACCGAGAAAACACCTTTTCAATGCCCAAACTAGTCTCTGTTAATTCCGCTGCTGCAACTCGGATGCTCTCTCTCAATTCGGCTTCATTGCGTATGTGTTTCGGATAGACTTTGTTCTTCAAGCAACCTGCATACTAAAAATCCAGTGGATTTAGGTCTGGTGGTTACTCGGCGACCGTAATGTGCTGGGAATCCATCGTGTTGAAAACACAGAGTACGCCTCAGCTCTAGTGATATATCTTACAATAGAATGGGTAGAAGGTCGGTTGTAAATCCCAAATAATTGTTGGCGTTTAGTGATGACGGCAGTTTGATTGTGCCCAAAATTGCACCATTAAATATTTCCGACCATAAATTTATCTTAGATCGATAATGTGATCTATCTTTTCTCTTCTCGTGTGGATTAACGATTTGCCAGCTATGCAAATTGTGGAGATTCATGTACTCATCCTTTCGACAGGAAGTGCTCATCGCTCTAAATTATCTTACTGAAAGAATTTGAAACTTCACAATGTTTTTTCAGCATTTGGCGACAAAATTGATATCCGGCTGGGTAATCTCTGGGTAGCAATTTTTGAAGTCATTGTATCTACGCGGTAGGGATGATAATTCTGTCGCTGCAAAATTTTATGGGCAGTTGATTCGGGTATGCCTATACGGCGTTCTATCATTCGAGTAGATATTGATAGATCTTCTTCCACTTTATCCATAACAATGTCACCATCCACCATTGAGGCCGGTTACTGCTTTTACGATGCCCAGGAACACTGTCTTCGGTGATTGCGTTGTGTTCGGATAAATACTCCATAGAATACTCGGCGATTAGGATACCGCTCTGAATACAGCCTTGCCGCAGCACGAGCATTAAGGCGCACTTCTCGGTAAAGGCCCCTACACACGAGCGTTGATGTCTTCATTCATCAGCGTGCATCCAAGAACGTGCAACCAATAACTTTAATGTGGATGCACAGATACCCACGTTTTTAAATGCACAACCCGGGTAAACGCTGCGTTGATGTTTCCTGAATCGCTTGAATTTTTGGATGCGCATTCCAACGAACACGTACAGGTGTGAACGTGTGGATGCGATTTAACGTTATTGATTGTACATTCTTGGATGCACGTTGATGTATCAAGACAAAACTATGGTTTTGTACGTACGTGTATACGCAATCAGGTTGCACGTTATTGGTTGCACTTTTTGGATGCACGTCGATGTATTAAGACATCGACGTCCGTGTGTAGCCCGCTTGAATCAAATGCATGTCAGCGTATTCTCGCGACTTGTACGGGGCGTTTTCTTCCGCCATTTTCAGAAGAAGCAAAACAGCGCCAAAATTTTTGTTAATACTTCAGTCAAATAAAATCCAATTCGGTAAGCAGAACAAGTCTGAAAGCCCCTACACACGGACTTTGATGTCTTAACACATCAACGTGCATCGAAGAACGAGCAACCAATAACGTTAATGTGGATGTAAAAATACCCACGTTTTTGAATGCACACTCCGGATGAACGCAGCGTTGATGTTTTCTGAATCGCTTGAATTTTTGAATGCGTATTCAAATGAATACGTGCATCTCTCAACGTGTGGAGGCGATTCACCGATGTTTGTGCATTCTTAAGGCTGCGGTTATAGTGGATGCGTTTTCTGACGACCAACTAGTCGGACGTACACGTCAGAACTGATCGTCAGACAACGGTGGTTATAGTCAATGCGTATTTTGTTCTGTGTTTGCACCTAGACTGTCATTCTAACTTACATAAATCATGGATATCAACAATAATAATTTTGAAGAATATTATCAGTATGTAGAAAGTCCGCTATTAAAAGTTTTATTACTTCAATTATATCCTTAACGGAATTGAAGGAACTATATCTAAGCAGTCAAATTTTCGTGAATGTATATCAGCAAAAGAAAGACTAGCAGTAACTTTAGGTATGAAAGTATCTGCTACTTACGATTCGTATTCATCTCCTTGGCAATTTTATCCCATTTTTGACAGGAAATATCTCTATTATGGTAACATTTCTGGTTCATGTCCCATAAACATTTATTTTCAAAAACTAATGATCAGTTTTTCATTATCTATTTTGACGTTCGCACAAAGTCGCATGAAATATCAAAGCGTTTGAACGACTTCTAACGTCATCGGACGACCGATTCGCAAGCACTATAACCATAGTGATACATTATTATGTATTTGATTCATTCCTGCGACATCTGACGTGTACGTCCGACTAGTTGGTCGTCAGGTAACGCATCCACTATAACCGCAGCCTAAAGCAGTGGTTGCGGTTAATCTTTATTTTTATTTCTATTTTTATTTTCAAGAGCATAAGTACATGCCACTGTCACAGAGCTAAACATTCTTCTTCGAATAAAACTATGGTTTTCTTCGAATGTGTGTAGGCAATATGCTTGCACGTTGTTGGTTGCACGTTGATGTATTAACATATCAACGTCCGTGTGTAGCCCGCTTAAAACAAAATCAAATAGTAGGTACCTACGTGAACGATAACCAAGAAGTCCGAATTACGCCCGTGATATGTAACGTGAAGAATAAATCAAATATATAATAAATATAAATAATAAATAACAGCAGCATTTGTTGATTTTTTATGAAATTTCTTTTCTGGTTCAGGCAGATCGATGAATAAGCGTGTTATAAAGTACTTCAATTGCTCGCAATTTGCATGTATATATATATATATATATATATATATATATATATATATATATATATATATATATATATATATATATATATATATATCTATATATATAATCCTTTGATAATTATTAGCAATAACAGGCTTGTTGAATCTCAAAAAACTCGATTTTATTAAAAAGTTGACGTTTCGCCACGACATTCGTGGCTTTATCAAAACTTTTGAAAAAATTGAAATTTCTTTGACATTTATTGATTTGAGAAAATTTGAATACAAAAAGACTACTATGTCTTTTTTTCGGCTGTGGCCGTTCTTTGTTATTTATTACGTGCTATTCAGTCCAATATTAACATTCAAATCTGTTATTATTAGATGGTAAGGGAAACCACAGAAACCTTTACCCACGTAATGTTCGAAATAGGTTCAAATTATTTTGATTTTGAAAAGTCAAAGAATAGGGCACTATTCATCTTTTTTTCAAACATTTCTCATTGCGGCTGTGGCCGTCTTCAGCTATTAATTACGTGCTATTCAGTCCAATATCAACAGACAGGTCCGTTGATATTAGATGGGAAGGGAACCACAGAAACCTTCACCCACGTAATGTACAAAATAGGTTTAAAATATTTGATTGTTGTCTTTAAAAAGACATTACTTGTAATTTTGGAGATCACATGTTCTAAACTATACTTTCTTTTTAGAAAAATTGAAAATTCTAGATGTTTAGATTTTGTCTAAGAAGATGAGTTGTTATGGTTAGAGTTTGTTTGTTGAATTATTTTGTTTTGATTTATGTTGTTTCTTAGAAAGATTGAAGAATTAAATCTGCGTATATTGAACTCAAATGTTTGATATCTGTTCTATTATTTACGACTTTATTTAAATTTTTTTGAATATGTAACATTTCTAAAATTTCTCTGCGTTTTTGATCTTTTTTTATTTCTAAAATTTTTGTGCTATTAAAGTTGAAAGTATGATTCTCATTGTTTTTATGTTTTATTAGTGCTGTGGTTTGTGTTCTGGTATATTTGTGTGCTTTTAATCTTTCTTCTAAATTTTGAAAAGTTTGTCCTATATATGATTTATTACAATTATTACAGGGTATACTATAAACAACATGAGATTTTTGCAGAAGAGGTGTTTTACTTTTTAATTTAGAATATATTTGTTTTATTTGGTTTTGTGCGGTGTGGGCTACTTTAATATCGTGTGGATTTAAAATATGTGATATTTTATTACTTAAATGAGGAATATATGGAAGAGGCATATATTTTTTGTTGATATTTTCTTTTTTTGATGTTTCTAATGTGTTGTAAAGTTTATTAAAATTCTATTTTTAGTAATTTTCTGTATAAGTTTCATTGGGTAATCGTTTTTTATGGGTAATTTATGGACATTTGGTAATGTTTCATGTCTGTGTGTAGGTGAACCTATTTCTAACATTACGTGGGTAAAGGTTTCCGTGGTTTCCCTTACCATCTAATAATAACAGATTTGAATGTTAATATTGGACTGAATAGCACGTAATAAATAACAAAGAACGGCCACAGAGAAAAAAATTTATTGAAACATAGTAGTCTTTTTTAACTATTCAAATTTTTTCAAATCAATAAATGTCAAAGAAATTTCAATTTTTTCAAAAGTTTTGATAAAGCCACCAATGTCGTGGCGAAACGTCAACTTTTTAATAAAATCGAGATTTTTGAGATTCAACAAGCCTGTTATTGCTAATAATTATCAAGAGATTATATATATATATATATATATATATATATATATATATATATATATATATATATATATATATATTTTTATATTTATTATCAATATATTATATATATATATATATATATATATATATATATATATATATATATATATATATATATATATATATATATATATATATATATATATATATATATATATATATATATATATATATATATATATATATATAAAATATATTTAAAAAATGTAAAAAAAATTTTATTTTTTTTATATATATATATATAGATATATATATATATATATATATATATATATATATATATATATATATATATATATATATATATATATATATATATATATATACAAGACCACTATGTAATTTCTTCTTGCAGAATGTAAGAACACAAATAGGTTTGAATAATCCCATTTCTCAAGCGGCCCAGGTATACAATCGATTGCCTAATTCAATAAAGTGTTTTAATTCCCTCCCTTGTTTTAAGAAACACTTGAAGAAAATTCTGAACTTGGTATAAAATTATGTTAGTATGATTTTTATTTTTATTGTTAGTTTTTTTTATATTCAGGTTCACTGTTATAAGTATTATTGTAGATTTAATATCTGATGTTAGAATAAATTTTGTTTGCACACTTATTTTTGGTTATTTTCTTGAGACCAATGCTAAAAGCATTGTTTAAAGGATTTCTTTTTAATTATGTGTTTGAATTGTAGAGGTTACATATAATAAATACTTAAAAAAAAAGAAATATATATATATATATATATATATATATATATATATATATATATATATATATATATATATATATATATATATATATATATATATATATATATATATATATATATATATATATATATATATATATATATATATATATATATATATATATATATATATGTATATATATATATATATACATATATTTATCCTTGTATTCATTTTGCGTCCAGTGGTATAATGCGTCAGTATACGGACGTAAAATACCATTTCGCTCATAATTTTCATCGGGAAAAATATTTCATTTGCCAGTTTATATCTCTGAATAGAGTTGTTCGTCTACTACCATCTGTCAAAGTACGAAGTAACCTATGGCATCAATTTGAGAGATATCTATAAGATAAGTTAGAAATTTCGGAAGCTAATTAGATACACTTGTGAAAATAAAAGTATACGTTTAGTTCGAGAATCTACCGCAAAGTCCTTCTTGAAATGAATTATTTTATTCATTTTCGTCCAAAATGTATATTCATTTTGCATCATCTACAACATGGCAACACTGTAGTATGTATGAATTGATATGAGTAAGAAATGAGAGGGAATTCATTTAGTTTAGCTAGACTAAAGCAGGACAAATGGATTAGTTCAGTAGTAATTATTT
Source organism: Cynegetis impunctata (assembly GCA_030704885.1). Taxonomy (NCBI): domain Eukaryota; kingdom Metazoa; phylum Arthropoda; class Insecta; order Coleoptera; family Coccinellidae; genus Cynegetis; species Cynegetis impunctata. The sequence continues at coordinate 172,751 of JARQZK010000019.1, read as the reverse complement.
TTCTTATTTTGTGTTTTTGAACTTCTCAAAAGGTGAGTATCAAAGTTCAAATTAATTTTCACAAAACACAATAGGCACTCTCATTGCTAAATCGGAATTTTCATATAAAAATTAAAATTAATTTCGGCGATATATAGTATAATCAAATATACATAACACTGATCAGCATATCACACAAAGATATCAATCATATTGTGCGGCTTCAGCTTAAATGGGAATATTTCTACATGAAAGCGAAATAACAAAATTTGGCTACCCTAAATAATTTTTATATATTTTATTGTATTATTCATTTAAAAATTATGGTGCCTCAGCTACTGGGCTATTGGCACAGGTACAATATTCTAGCTAACTATATGAGGTGGGGGAAGTTGTATTGATTTTAAAAAAGATAATACTGTAGAATGATTTGAATTTGATGAGAGGGTTTCGAAGATACTGTTCTCCAAGTGAAATTGTTGACGAGCAGCATGATATTCGTGGCAGTTCTGTATGGTATGTTCGACTGTCAGGCGAACATTGCACTTGCTGCAGAGTGGTTGAGTTTGATTACTTGATGATAGGTAATCACGAGAAAGGCGAATATGTCATATTCTCAGACTTCTCATAACGATTTTGTTCCTTCTGTTTATGCAAGGCAAGCTATAGTAGTCTATGGCAGTCTTTATTGACGACAGTTTTATGTTAGAAAGGCTCTATTACTTTTATACCTGTTTTTTCATTCAAATAGGTATGCTCAATATTATCTTTAATCTAAATAACTTCCCAGTACTTACTTCTATATATCGCAGTCGGAATATTCAAAGTTTCTCTCCCAGTTTCTGTTATATATCATGATAGAACAAATGAAAAACAAATTGAATACAATATGAATATTTTTGAGAGTTCACACTGGGTTTCACAAAATAATTCATGTCTGAAACGCAAAATTATTTCATTGAATAAGTAATTCATGGTACTCTGCATTTGTTTCACAGATAATTGGGTCAAAATATTTTTTCATCCAACAGTTTATGAAAATTCTGGATTAACGAATTATGTTTGGAATTTGATATGTGATTTTGAGAATCATTCGACGATCGTATACTGATTCGTTTAAATTATGACTTGCTCTCCCAGTGCTACACATTTGAAATGTCCGCCGAAGATTGATACCTACCGATTCTTCCTAATGCTTGGGGATAAAGAATTATGTTTTTCAACGCTTGAAAGAAAATTGACAAGTTTCTCATTTATATTACCTGTTAACGCCAAATTGTATGATTATTCTATCGTTTCAATTTTAGTATATACCATTTTAGTTATAACGGTCTGGAAATCCTGATCTACCGAAATTTATATATCATCAACAAACTTGAAGCAAATTTAATTTTATGGCTTGATCTTTCTAGTAGATGAACGCATCAACTTTTATTAAAGAAAGACGAAAAACATTTTCCAAATTGAGTTTTTTTTGTCGCTAGAGAATTCCTTATGCAATGAAAGAATTTCATTAGAAATGCACTTAACTGTGAAAAATACATCGCGCAACAACCGTTCGAAGTATAGGGACAATATGGATTTAGTATATGAAGTACCTGTTACATACTTCGAGACTGAATAAATGCAACTCAAACTAATGCCGGTACCTGATGCTGATCTGTTTGAACAAACTCAATAATAGAAACCTTATCTGTATCTAGAATTCAATAGCATAAATAAAGATTTTCTTAAATCAATGTTTTGATATTTATGAATCAATAATGTTTTTATCAAAATGTAACTCCGTGTATGTAATATAACTTAATAATGATAAAAGCCTCACAGTAAAGAAGATGTAGGTACCTACCTAACTTTTTCAAAACAGGAGATATTTTATTGTTTTTGAAAAAGTCAAACCAACTATGATATTCCGTAAAACTGTATTTCTATCTTCGATTGTAATCTACTACTGCATTCTCTTATATTTCCTAACTGGTCCATATTCTGAACACCTTTTTCCCAAGTGTTGTATAATTTTCAATATTTTTTCATTTATCTATATCAGTTATTTTTGTAGTTTCCATGATCATATTAATTGCATCGACGTTCAAATATTATTTGTTACTTGCAGCCAACTGATACAAAGTTTTCACATGAAAAGATGAAAAAAAACTTTAACTTTCAGGAATAAATTTACAAAAACCATAACGTAACCTCAAACTCATGAATAAAGAAGAGTATGAAAATATGCAGTAATATATACTGTCCCATTTAAACATTTTCAAAAAATGTGTTACAGTAAATACGTCAATCTGAGAAAAACGCTTATTAATTTAACTACCATTGAAGGCTTAAATTCATATAGAAAAGTGCTTGGGAACTGGCTTCACAAAAACACAAAATTTTCGACCGTCACAATGTTACGGGGGCCGGATAAGACCACCACGCGACAGTACATCATCAAGGCCGATATTGCTAAGTTGTAATAGGAATCTAATTGCTGTACTCATGTTACATAAATATTTTGGGAGTTGCACACCCATTTGATTAATTGCCCGAAGATTCCTCCGTGAGTGCTAGTTTGAAAAACAAGCACGCACTATGACTATTATTATATTACTCTCTTTGAAACCTATCTATATTAAGTAGCGTAGTATTAAATTATATTCAAGATGAGCAACCTTAGTTTCTAGTTGTAATTTTAATATGGGATCTTTATTTTCTGAGTTTGATTTTTTAAAATTGCCTTTTTAATTTGAATGAGTAATAGTTAGCTGTCTTTGAAACCTATCTATTTAGAGTAACGATTTTCAGCATTCATTTTTATAAATTTATATTACACATTATTACTTACTATCATTGAAATTTCTCCATAAACGTAGCAATGCTTCGTGGGGATAGACAATAATTAGGGAATTTAATTCAATTTTGAGAATTTACATAATAGTTGATGGAATCCGTCGTTACTACGTAATAATTTAACATGATGAATAAAACTGAATTTGAATTTACTACGTTTATTATCACAAAATATTTTGAGAAATTTAACACTGTGATTGCAATTTCGGCCACTAGACCATCATCGGGCAGATTGAGTTAAGAACTGAATACAGAATTATAGATTTGCGCTTACGGGTGGGAAAGAATTATTGCAGGTACTTAAATAGACAAGAGGAACATATTTCAAGAAGGGCTAATCGAGTGAATTTCCCAAATTGGTACAATACAATGTTCTTAGAAAGGTCGTTATTGTTCGAATACACTAAATATAGGAGAAGATATCAAGTCAATCTGGTCGTTCAGCAAGATATCTTTTGCATTATGATTGAGTTTAAAAATTTCTAATGATTCTAAGTAAGTAAGTTTGGCTCCTTTCGGTAATTTGTGCATGGTTTGAAAATTATCCATTTGTGTAAATGAGTGGTGGTTTTCACGGCGATGATTTGAAAACGTTGAATCCGTTTTATTTTTCAAAAAAGATTGTAGGTGTTCCTTAAATCTTGTCTTAAACAATCGACCAGTCTGACCTATATATACTCCTTTACATACAGGACAAATCAACTTATAAACTCCTGAACTTTCAAATTTTGAAGTGATATATTTGGCATTGAATAAAAATCCTGAGAGTTTTGTCTTAGGTTTGAAAGCAATTTTAATAATACATTCAGGTATGACATTAGCAACTTTTTCTGTTAGAGGACCAAAATATGTTAAAGATGTGAATTTTTCCGATTTTTCTACTTGTAATTGAGGATATATGCTGTTGTACGCTAGTTGACTACGTTTCTTGTTTATCATTTTATATATCAAACTTGTATTGAAACCATCATTTGAAGCAATTATTTTCATAGTCGAAATTTCTTTTGCTAAATTTGTTACGGATAATGGAATTGAAAACGCTCTGTGGATCATTGAATTAAAAGCTGAATGTTTATGGGAAAGATAATGATTTAAATCCGACGGAATACATATATCCGTGAAAGTTGGTTTTCCATATATATACCTATATCGAAACTCAAAGTATTATTATTATGAAAGATAGTTAAATCCAAGAAGTTTATCTGTCGATCCAATTCTTTTTCAATTTTGAACTTTATATTTGGGTGAATGCTACCCAGTCAGCACAAGTACGTCCTATGGATATTTTGAAAACGTCCACTCTGGACATTCAGGACGTCCATTTCTGGACGACGGACGTCTTATGGACGTTTTGAGGACGTCCAATGTTACTAATCAGGATGTCCCGGGGACGTCCAATTTAGGTCCAAATAGGTCGTAAAATGGACGTTCATTGGACCTTAAATTGACGTTTTCGGGATATTCAAAATATATTCATCTGACAAATTTAGAATCTTTTTACAAAGTGAAATAAGTACATACTAGCATATATTTTATTGGCATATATGTACAAGTTCATTATACTTATTCAATCAAAATTTTTATGGTCTGCAAACCTGGCGCTCTCGAGCTCGTTTGAGCCACTGCAAGGAATCTTCGGTTTCTTTTTGATTTCCGGCTTTGTTGGCTTTTTCTGTTCAATGATAAGGTACTTTCAATTTGGACTCTGAAAAAAAAAATCTTGATATGTTTCAAGTATTTGCATTTATTTATCCTCTCAAAAACAAAATGGAGTGAGAAACTTCATTATCAATAGTAAGTGCAATCACATGGAAGCATACATCAGTGTCAGTGTTGTCAGTGATTTGAAATAATTCATGATTTCATAATATAAAATGACTTGCCTGTATAGTATATTATTATGCTTCTGCTCTGCTTTCACTTGCTTTCACACGACAACACCAATTTGGATAACAGTTGGTATGAATGATGGAAATAAGACGATTAGTCCGTAATAATGTTCAGAAGTACAAATTCCCCGTGCTCTATTTTATATGTGGATAAATAACTATGATAAAATAACTTTAATAAAATAACACTGTTATGATTAGTAATCTTGAATATTAGGACTTAGAGACGCCATCTTCTTGACACAGTGACACACACACATCACCGCATCACGCAGACGCGGAATTTTGTTTTCCCAAGCATTTCATATAGACCAATCAGAACGATTTAGGCAATGGCGGCATATTCGAATGAAATGAATATTTCCTTCCTCAAAAATACATGTGTATTTTATTTTCTTCGTATTTTTGTCTATTGCCTGAGAAAAAACATCCTCAAAAGCTTGAATCAGTATGCCAATGAACGTATATTTTGACGAGATCTACCACATACTTAGCACCCCAGAGGCTAAGTTAACGTGCATCGATATAGAAAATTGTAAATTTTATATCTCGAAAACGATCACCTCCAGCGTTGTTGAGAGAGTGTACCATTTTTTATTTGAAAAAGGTGTGAGAATAAGTTTTTTTCATGAAAAATGTCAAAAAAGTTTGCTGTCTAAAATGGTAAAAGGCAATTCTAAATAAATAATGACAGCGTAAAGCAGCGCCTTCTAGGCGCTACATAAAAATGAAAGCCAAATTATTTTTTCCCACCCCGGGTGCCAAATTTCGTGCGAAAAACATAATTTTAGCAAAAGTAATTTTTAAAAAAATTTAAAAAAAAATCAATTTCAACACCCTGATCTCCTAAACGAAGCATTTTCGGACACAAGTTTATATTAGCTTTTTTTCTTAAAATTGTCTCAGGTATACTTCATTCAAATATTTTAACGTACTTACTGCATATAAGACATAAATATGTATATATGTTTGATCCAATATCAAAATATAAGTATATTATTATACCTACTCTATGTTCAATTAAATCTATTTTTCTTTAAGAACCGTAAATTGGACGTATTTAAGACGTTGGATTGTGGACGTCCCAAGGACGTCAATTTATGGACGTCTCAGAAACGTCCAGAAAAGGTCCTGGACTTTCAGACCAGAAATGGATGTTAAATGGACGTCTTCTGGACGTCCTGTGCTATCGGGTATTAATATAATTCAAAAAATGATCTAATTGTCTCGCGGTGCCCTTAAAACAAGCAATTACATCATCAACGTATCTATGCCAAAAACATATATGTGATGCTTTTGTAGAATTGAATATTATGTTCTCTATATGTGACATGAAAATGTCTGCAATAAGCGGACTTGAGGGGGAACCCACAGCCAGCTCACTAGATTCTTCAAAAATTTTGTTATCAAACTGGAAGTAATTTTGACTAAGACATAGATATATCTAATAAGAAAATGATATCATTCATTTTAATAATATCCATAGTAGATTGTTGCAAAATATCTAAGACAAGTGGTAAACACTCATCTGCTGGTATATTGGGGAACATATTATCAACATCGAAGCTAACAAGAAAAGAGTTAGCAGGAGTTACAAAGTTTTTCAGTTTCTGTACTAAATCAACAGAGTTCTTTACTGTATATTTTGGAGTGAAATTAGTTAATTTTCTGAATGTGAAATTCAGATCTCTGGCTAATTTATACGTTGGGCTATTTATGTGAGAAACTACAGGTCGTATTGGGCTATTTTCTTTGTGGTTTTTTACTAATCCGTAAAATTTTGCAGTTCCAGGGTTCATATGTATTATTGAAAAATTAGGTTTTGATAGTGTATTTGGGGAAATTTCCTGAAGGGCTTGTCTAACAGTTTTTCGAAATTTATTTGTTGGATCGACTGATGGTTGAAATTTTTAATTTCAATTTTATGTTTCAAGGATTTTATGTCATCCAAAAGCAAATAAATATTTAGGTGACATAAAATCCTTGAAACATAAAATTGAAATTAATAATTTAACTATCACTAAATCAGATAAATGCGATGCGATAGTAGTTCTCTCAAGAAATGATTATGTTTCCAAAATGAATCATTTTCTTCAAACGGAACAAACTAAACAAATATCAGTCGATCCAACAAATAAATTTCGAAAAACTGTTAGACAAGCCCTTCAGGAAATTTCCCCAAATACACTATCAAAACCTAATTTTTCAATAATACGTATGAACCCTGGAACTCCAAAACTTTACGGATTAGTAAAAAACCACAAAGAAAATAGCCCAATACGACCTGTAATTTCTCACATAAATAGCCCAACGTATAAATTAGCCAAAGATCTGAATTTCACATTCAAACAATTAACTAATTTCACTCCAAAATATACAGTAAAGAACTCTGTTGATTTAGTAGAGAAACTGAAAAACTTTGTAACTCCTGCTAACTCTTTTCTTGTTAGCTTCGATGTTGACAATATGTTCTCCAATATACCAGCAGATGAGTGTTTACCACTTGTCTTAGATATTTTGCAACAATCCACTATGGATATTATTAAAATAAATGACATCATTTTCTTGTTAGATATATGTCTTAGTCAAAATTACTTCCAGTTTGATAACAAAATTTTTGAACAATCTAGTGGGCTGGCTATGGGTTCCCCCTTAAGTCCGCTTAGTGCAGACATTTTCATGTCACATATGGAGAACATAATATTCAATTCTACAAAAGCATCACATATATGTTTTTGGCATAGATACGTTGATGATGTAATTGCTTATTTTAAGGGCACCGCGAGATAATTAGATTAGTTTTTGAATTATATTAATAGCATTCACCAAAATATAAAGTTCAAAATTGAAAAAGAATTGGATCGACAGATAAACTTCTTGGATTTAACTATGTTTCATAATAATAATAATTTGAGTTTCGATATATATAGAAAACCAACTCTCACGGATATATATATTCCGTCGGATTCAAATCATCCTCTTTCCCATAAACATTCAGCTTTTAATTCAATGATCCACAGAGCGTTTTCAATTCCATTATCCGTAAAAAATTTAGCAGAAGAAATTTCGACTATAAAAATAATTGCTTCAAATAATGGTTTCAATACAAGTTTGATAGATAAAATGATAAACAAGAAACGTAGTCAACTAGCGTACAACAGCATATATCCTCAATTAAAAGTAGAAATCTCGGAAAAATTCAAATCTCTAACATATTTTGGCCCTCTATCAGAAAAAGTTGCTAATGCATACCCTGAATGTATTATCTTAAAATTGCTTTTCAAACTCCTACAGACAAACATCTCTCAGCGATTTTTATATTCTTCTATGCCCAAAGATATACTTCAAAATTTTGAAAGTTAGGGTTCTTAATAAGTTGATTTGTCCTGTATGTAAAGGAGTATATATACGTCAGACTGTTCCATCGTTTAAGACAAGATTTAAAGAACACCAACAATCTTTTTTGAAAAATAAAACGGATTCAACGTTCTCAAATTATTGCCGTGAAAACCACCACCCATTTCCACAAATAGATAATTTTCAAATCATGCACAAATTACCGAAAGGAGCCAAACTTACTTACTTAGAATCATTAGAAATTTTTAAACTCAATCATAATGCAAAAGATATCTGGCTGAACGACCAGATTGACTTGATATCTTCTCCTATATTTAGTGTATTCAAACAATAACGACCTTTCGAAGAACATTGTATTGTACCAATTTGGGAAATTCACTCGATTAGCCCTTCTTGAAATATGTTCCTCTTGTCTATTTAAGTACCTGCAATAATTCTTTTCCACCCGTAAGCGCAAACATATAATTCTGTATTCAGTCCTTAACTCAATCTGCCCGATGATGGTCTAGTGACCGAAATTGCAATCGCAGTGTTAAATTTTTCAAAATATTTTGTGATAATAAACGTAGTAAATTCAAATTTAGTTTTGTTCATCATATTTACATAATACAATTTTATATCTATCAAGGCTCATACTATAAATTATTCAGGAATTCTAATGAATATGAAATACATTAATAAAAAGAAATGATATATTTATTGCAGCAGAAATGGATTTTTTCAAATCTATTTTATCTACAGTTTTACGCCGGTTCCGAACGGTCAATAGGCTTGAAACTGAGTCATTACCCAACAGTTAAACATATTCCGAACCTCTAGATTTCATGGAACAAACACAACACCCAAGAGCAAGGTTGGACTCGAACCCACAATCCTTGGTTTACAAGCGATACACCCTACCGCTGGCCTACCGAGGCCTCTGTGAGAATGTATATACCCGAAGAGCGAAAATCAAAAATATCAAGAAAAATTGGACCTTGTGAAATGGTCTAAAGATGAAAAACGGGAGATGAAAAAAAAAATTTCGTTGTTTTTCATGAGTTATAATTCGTTTATATAAACATACTTTCTATTTGAATTATCCTTCATTCTTCAATACTTTGAAACCTCATATTGAATAGAAAAAAAACCATTATGCGATAAAAATTAAAGGTATTGTTAAGTTTATTTTCTGCAAAAATGATTACCGAAAGAATGGTTTCCATTCACTTCGAAGATTATCAAATCAAATTCATGAGATTTTTTCCAGATCCACGCATTACATACATCTATATATATACCAAAAACTAATTAAATTTTGAATTGAAATACAAAGAAAAGTTTAGTTAAAAAAACCTAAGGAATCAAAATAATTAAATTATCACTGTGATATCTAAATGAGGATAGATCCTGGTGACAGATACATTCCCAGTCAGCAGGATCTCTCCTTCCATCGATAAGGAAAGAGTTAATTTGTCTTCTTTTTCTAGCATTAACTATACGAAATAATGTTCAACTTTCATCCATTTAAGAGATAGTTATGTCACAAATATTGCCAAAAAATTTATTTTCTTCACGATTGATGACCGCCATAATAACAACCAATCGCAGTAAAGGGAATAATCTACTATGATTTCTCATTGCCAGGTCATTTTCACAGTATAGTTGTACTTCGAAAATAACCTTATTTCATAGTTTTTAGGCAAAAATTGAGATATATTTACGAGAGTTTTCAATCTCAGGTATCCATCAAAATATGTGAGTATGTATTCCCTTCTTGTGGTTTCATAAATTGATTTTCGTTTTCTGAGTAAATGTGAGTGAAATCATTGTATAGACGTAACTACAGGAGAAAATAATCAATTCTGAAAATATGAATATAATAGTTCATTATGTTATAATCATTCGTCAATTCGTCTCGTGTAAAGATTTTAACCATGCCTATAATAAATAGGGAACTAATACTGAATTGTTGTCCAAGCCACTGAATTGTTGATAGACCAATTATGTTCATTCGGGTGCATGAGACGGTGCCAACGACTTGTACCGATCGCTTTAAATGCACCATATCTATATCAAAAGAGCATCAAAAGCATTAATCAAAATATCTCTGATTTAAAGTAAGTCTGGCAGTTACGACGTAAAATGAATACAGATCTTGACAAAAATATACATTTGGGAAGAAAAATACGTCGAAAGATGTATCAATGTATATATCGGACGCAAATTCGATACAAGTATGTAATGGTGCAAAATGCATCTAAAACCGGCAAAAAACAATTCACGAATAAAAGTTGCAAAATTAGAAATCAAATTACGAAATCGGATTAAGCATATATAATAGCGCAGATATACTCTATGATAACAAATCTAAACAAAATATTTCTAGGTGACGCATAATACACCCACTTTTGGAAGGACGTAAAATGAATACATATATATATATATATATATATATATATATATATATACACATCCTTGTATTCATTTTGCGTCCTTCCAAAAGTGGGTGTATTATGCGTCACTAGATATGTTATCATAGAGTATATTTGCTCTATTACATATGCTTAATCCGATTTCGTACTTTGATTTCTAATTTTGCAACTTTTTTTTCGTGAATGGTTTTTTGCCGGTTTTAGATGTATTTTGCGCCATTACACACTTGTATCGAATTTGCGTCCGATATATACATTGATACATCTTTCGACGTATTTTACTTCCCAAATGTATATTTTTGTCAAGATTTGTATTCATTTTACGTCCTAACTGTTGCCAGACTTACTTTAAATCAGAGACAATTTGGTTACCGCTTTTGATGCTCTTTCGATATAGATATGTGCATTTAAAGCGATCGGTACAAGTCGTTGGCACCGTCTCATGCATCCGAATGAACATAATTGATCTATCAATAATTCAGTGGCTTAGACAACAATTCAGTTTTAGTTCCCTATTTTTATAGATATTATTAAAACATCTACACGAGACGGATTGACAGCACGGTAATCATTATAAAATAATGAGCTATTATGGGAAAACTTCTTTCATATTTTCAGAATTAATTATTTTCTTCTGAAAATAATATCAATTGATATTTGTGCAGTTATTGAATAATAAATTACCCCTGTAGTTACGTCTATACAATGATTCATTTCACTTACATTTATATTACGAAAATCAATTTACGAAACCACAAGAAGCTGATACATACTTACATATTTGGATGAATACCTACCTGAGATTGAAAACTCTCGTAAATATATTTTAATTTTTGCCTAAAAACTATGAAATAAGGTTAATTTCGAAGTACAACTGTAGTGAAAATTACCAGACAATGAGAAATCATCGTAGATTATTCCGTTTACTGCGATTGGTTGTTATTACTCATGTCGCTCATCAATCGTGAAAAAATGAATTTTTTGCCAATTTTTGTGACATGTCTGTATTAGATAAAAGTGGAACATATTCTTCCTATTTTATTTTTTCCTTATCGATGGAAGGAGAGATCCTGCTGACTGCGAATGTATCTGTCACCAGGATCTATCCTTACTTAGTTATCACAGTGATAATTTAATTATTCTGATTTATTAAATTTTTTGAACTAAACTTTCCTTTGTGTTTCAATTCAAAATTTAATTAGTTTTTGGTATATGTATGTAATGCGTGGATCGCATACATATCGATAATTGACATAGGAAGTGTGTTCATATAAACGAATTATAACTCATGAGAAACAACGAAATAATATTTTCTTCATCTCCCGTTTCTCATCTTGAGACCATTTCACAAGGTCTAATTTTTCTTGGTGTTTTTGATTTTCGCTCTTCATTTTTACAGAGGCTCCGGTAGCCCAGCGGTAGGGTGTATCGCTTGTAAACCAAGGATTGTGGGTTCGAGTCCAACCTTGCTCTTGGGTGTTGTGTATATCCCATGGAATTTAGAGGTTCTGAATATGTTTAACTGTTGGGTAATGACTCAGTTTCAAGCCCATTGGCCGTTCGGAACCGGCGTAAAACTTTAGATAAAAGAGATTTGAAGCAAAACCATTTCTTCTGCAGCAAATCTATCATTTCTTTTTATTAATGTATTTCATATTCATTAGAATTGCTGAATAATATACACTATGTGCCTTGATACATATAAAATTGTTTCGTATAATGTAAATTTCCGAAATAGAATTCTATTCCCTAATTATTGTCTATCTCCACCAAGCATTGCTAGGTTTATAAAGAAATTTCAATGATAGTAGTAATGTGTAGTAAAAATTTATAAAAATGAATTCTGAAAATCGTTATTCTAAATAGATTGGTTTCAAAGACAGCTAACTAACTCATTCAAATTAAAAAAGCAATTCAAAAAAATTTAACTCAGAAAATGAAGATCTTATATTAAAATTACAACTAGAAACTGAGGTTGATCATCTTGAATGTAGTATGTGAACAAAAATTTATACACTTAATATAGATAGGTTTCAAAAGAATCTTCGGGCAATTAATCAAATGGATGTGCCTCTCCCAAAATATTTATGTAACATTGAGCACAGCAATTAAATTCATATTACAACTTAGCAATATCGGCCTTGCTGCTGTACTGTCGCGTGGTGGTCTAATACGGCTCCCGCAACATTGATACGGTCGAAAATTTTGTGTTTTCGTAAAGCCACTTCCCAAGCACTTTTCGATATGAATTCAAGTCTTCAATGGTAGTTAAATTAATAAGCGTTTTTCTCAGATTGACGTATTTACTGTAACAAATTTTATTTAAATGTTTAAATGGGACAGTGTATATTATTGCATATTTCCATACTCTTCTTTATTCATAAGTTTGAGGTTACGTTATGGTTTTTTCAATTCATTCCTGAAAGTTGAAGTTTTTTTTTTATCTTTTCATGTGAAAACTTTGTATCAGTTGCATGAAAGTGACAAATAATATTTGAACGTCGTAGCAATGAATATGATCATGCAAACTTGAAAAATACCTGATACAGATAAATGAAAAAATATTGAAAATTATGTAACACTTTGGAAAGAGGTTTTCAGAATAAGGACTAGTTAGGAAATAATAATAGAATGTAGTAGCAGATTACAATCGAAGATAGAAATACAGTTCTATGGAATATCATAGTTGGTTTGACATTTTCAAAAACAATAGATAAAATATCTCCTGTTTTAGAAAAGTTAGGTACCTCTATCTTCTATACTGTGAGGCTTTAAGTTATATAACATATACGGAGCTACAATTTGATAAAAATTATTGATTCATAAATTGATTTAAGAGAAGTTTTATGTACGCTTTTGAATTCTAGATACAGATGAGGTTTGTATCATTGAGTTTGTCCAAACAGATCAGCATCAGGTACCGGCATTAGTTTGAGTTGCATTCATTCAGTCTCGAAGTATGTAGTAGGTACTTTACATACTAAAGTATCCATATTGTCCCTATACTTCGAACTGTTGATGCGCGATGTTTTTTTAACAGTTAAGTACACTTCTAATGAAATTTTTTCATTGCATAAGGTATTCTCCAGCGACAGAAAAAACTCAATTTGGAAAATGTTTTTTCTCTTTCTTTAACAGAAGTTGATGCGTTCATCTACTAGAAAGATCAAGCCATGAAATTAAATTTGCTTCTAGTTTGTTGATGATATATAAATTGCGGTAGATCAGGATTTCCAGACCTTTATAAGTAAAATGATAGAAGAATTGGAATGAATTTTTTCAAGGCTATATACTATAAAATTGAAACGGTAGAACAATCATACGATTTGGCGTTAACAGGTAATATAAATGAGAAATTTGTCAATTTTCTTTCATGCGTCCAAAAAAATTATTCTTCATCCCCAAGCATTAGGAAGAATCGGTCGAATGTGTACCGTAGCACTGGGAGAGCAAGTCATAATTTAAACGAAGCAGTATACGATCGTTGAATGGTTCTCAAAATCACATATCAAATTCCAAACATAATTCGTTAATCCAGAATTTATATAAATTGTTAGATGAAAAAATATTTTAACCCAATTCTCTGTGAAACAAATGCACATAGTACCATAGATTACTTATTCAACGAAATAATTATGCGTTTCAGACATGAATTATTTTGTGAAACCCAGTGTGGATTTTCAACAATATTCATATTGTATTCGATTTATTTTTCATTTGTTCTATCATGATATATCACAGAAACTTGGAGAGAAACTTTGAATATTACGACTCCGATATATAGAAGTAAGTACTGGAAAGTTATTTGGATTGAAGATAATATTTAGCATACCTATTTGAATGAAAGAACAGGTACAAAAGTAATGAAGCCTTTCTTACACAAAACTTTCGTCAATAAAGACTGCCATAGACTCCTATAGCTTGCCTTGTATGAACAGAAGGAACAAAATCGTTATAAGACGTCTAAGAATAGGACATACTCGCCTTACTCATTATTACCTAACATCATGTAATCAAACTCAACAACTCTCATCAAGACCATCAAGTGCAATGTTCGCCTGACAGTCGAACATATCATACAGAACTGCCACGAATATCATGCTGCTCGTCAAGAATTTCACTTGAAGAACAGTATCTTCGAAACCCTCTCATCAAATTCAAATCATTCTACAGTATAATCATTTTTAAAATCCACACAACTTCTCCACCTCATATAGTTAGCTACAATATTGTACCTGTGCCAATAGCCCAGTAGCTGAGGCACCATAATTTTTAAATGAATAATACAATAAAATATATAAAAATTATACCAGTACCAAATTTTGGTTTTCCGCTTTCATGCAGAAAAATTCCAATTTAAGCTGAAGCTGCACATATGATTGATATCTTTGTTTGATATGCTGATCAGTGTTATGTATATTTGATAATACTATATATCGCCGAAATTAATTTTAATTTTTATATGAAAATTTCGATTTAGTAATGAGAGTGCGTATTGTGTTTTGTAAAAATTAATTTAAACTTTAATACTCACCTTTTGAGAAGTTCAAAAAAACAAAATAAGAAAAATAATTACTACTGAACGAATCCATTTATCTTGTTTTATTCTGGCTAAACTAAATGAATTCCCTCTCAATTCTTACTCATATTAATTGATACATACTACAGTGTTGCCATGTTGTAGATGATGCAAAAGGAATACACATGTTGAATGGAAATGAATAAAAGTATTCATTTCAAGAGTGACTTTGCGGTAGATGCTCGAACTAAACGTATACTTTTCTATTCAAAAGTGTATCTAATTTGCTTCCGAAATTTCTAACTTATCTTATAGATATCTCTCAAACAGAAGCCATAGGTTACTTCGTAATTTGAAAAAATGCTAGTAGACGAACAACTCTATTCAGAGATATAAACTGGCAAATGAAATATTTTTCCCGATGGAAGTTATGAGCGAAATGGTATTTTACGTCCGCATTATACCACTGGACGCAAAAGAAATACGTTTTAGCGTTGATGGACGCAAAATGAATACATGGATAAATATATATATATATATATATATATATATATATATATATATATATATATATATATATATATATATATATATATACACAGAAAATATTAATGAGCCTGATATCAATCACTGCCAATGATTGACCGCATATTCATTATCATAACGTATTTTACATTAGGACAATGTCCAACATTTATTGATATAATGAATTTTTGTGATTGATCAATCAACGATATTGTTGTTATAATGAAATCTATGTCATTATGATAATGTAATTGAATCATTAATCTAATGAAAAAAGTCATCTTTATAATGTTATTTACATCAGAGCAATGTGAAAAATACATCGAGATAATGACTACATAGTGATCAATACTATGTACCTTCAATCATCACGACATATTGTCATAATCTCTCTTTTAATAAAGCTATGTTCAATAGGCATAACATTAATGATTGAAAACATTAACCTATGTATAGTTCATCATAGCAATGCACTGCGTTTATCACTTAATGTATTTCGGTCATTCGGTCAATGTCCGAGAGCATTGGGACAATGCTCAAAGAATCATGGATTGATGAATTTCTGGCTGCACCACCACCGTCTCAACGTAAATATGCCAAATTTCCACCTAATTCGCTATACGAGTATCTATCTAACGCTAACAGCCAAACGGTGAAGTGTTATTTGTGTATAAGTAAATTTTTGTGGAAGCAGTTTGTTTAGAAGGCGGTAAGTACAGTAACTGTATTTTTTGAATTTCGTTAGTTTTTTATAACATTTGAAAGCAAGTTACGAAAATATTTTTTGCCAGAATACAATTTCAAAAAAATAAGTAGTTACACTGAACAGTGTTGAAAGAGACGAAAGAATGAAAACATGGCGTGTTTCGAGCACTTATAGTGAAAATATATAAATATATTGTATTTTGAACAATTTTTATATTATTTCGCGAACTACTATGAATTTTGCTATAAGAAATAGATATGCTCAATAATGGAACTTTCTCATACATTGTTTTGCTAAATACCCTTGTAAATTCAGTAAATTACTGAAAAGAAAATTGTATTTACAAAAAATCTACTATTTACTAAAATTTGACGGTCTACACTATTTCAACATCATCTTGAAAAATAATCATTTATTGCAGATTGTGACCATACTTGTAAGTGTGATCTGGATCTGAAGTCGAAATATTTCAAGCACCTTCATATATATTCAGTATTTACTTTTCCCCGATATAAATCATGGTCGGACAACTATCTGTATAACAACCCAGAGCGCCCTCCACCAAAGATATTGGAAACCAACAATTCACCGCAGAGCACGAAAATGCAGAAACCCGTCGCTAGAATACAAACTTTCTGACATAAGATGTCTACTTTGCAACTGTGGCGTAGGTATGTTTTTTTTTAAATTATTGAAGAATTTTCCTTGTTCTCTTTATGTAATATATTAAATTGTCCATGGTCAACTAGTATATTTTTCATGATTTTTAATTTAATCTTGTATAATTTCATGTATTACCTATAATATTCAATATAGTATAGCTATAGTTGCAACTAACTATTATAACTTTACTTCTAGATTGATATGGACTCAACCATGAAGAACGAAAATGATAATTTTTTTCTCATAAACTGTGAAAACGAAGTGCCAAAATCATTGCATTTCTGTTCAATAGCAATGTCAAAGAAAAGGCGATTGAGTTTTTACTAGGCCCATTGGAAATCGAAAATATCTAGGAAAGTAAATATCTGCTTGTGTATATTGTATATTTCAGTGAATGGTGTTCACCCCGTGATGCTAATGTTAGTAGTTCAAAAAGAACTTGATATTATTATTCTATGTCAGATGGTTGTTTTAGTCACAGGGTTGAAAGAGAACAATTTTTTCATTTGTTATGAAATCAAATGACATCTTCAGAATAATTTGATACATATTTCGTGAACATCATATTTAAAGTTCATAACATACTTATTTCATTAAAAAGTAGAGTCCCAATGAAAAAGAAAATCAGTTTTCTAAAATCTGGATTCCACCTTTTTCATTTTCGACCATAATATATTTTTATTTCCAGATGGGCGAGATGAGGCAGCCACCAACAAAGTTGTAAAGAAAGATATTACTGGAAAAATGCATAACAAAAAATTTTCTGGTGAAGATATAA
Organism: Cynegetis impunctata; assembly: GCA_030704885.1. Classification (NCBI taxonomy): domain Eukaryota; kingdom Metazoa; phylum Arthropoda; class Insecta; order Coleoptera; family Coccinellidae; genus Cynegetis; species Cynegetis impunctata. The sequence continues at coordinate 155,080 of JARQZK010000019.1, read as the reverse complement.
CAAAAATTCAAGGAGAGTATACATACTTCGATGGAATTAGATATAAGTTTTTCAATGTTATAAGAGCTGTTAATAGTTGT
>JARQZK010000019.1:85000-150000 GCA_030704885.1 Cynegetis impunctata | reverse complement strand
GTAACAAGCGCTCCAAATTTTATTCCTTTTACAGGTAGTAATTGAATAGAAAACAGAATTCTTCGTGCTAACGACACACGTTCGTGGCAATAAAATGAAGTGAACTAGGACATTTATTTGAAACTAATCAAACAAACCTCCTAGCGGAGCTGGTGGCGGGTGAAGTTTGAATTACATCAAATAGATGTATCAACTTTACTGTTGCTTAGCGATTATAGTAACCACCTTCGGGTGTCAGGACGTGCGAGTTCATGTTGCCGAAATGTTTTCTTCTATCTGTGGGATGTGGTTCATTTGTTTCCGACTGGTGGCTCTGTGTCATATTTATATGCCATATAGTCACTGGAAGGAAAATATAACGTCGTTAGAAATATTTGGTTGGTTATCAATTTCGATGGATAGATGATACTGATGAGCCCCAAATTAGGGCGAAACAGACTGTCTATCATTTCCATTGATTGTGATAAACAACTTAATGTTTCTAACATACACCATTCTAAGGTATATGGAGGCATTTCGATGTTTCGTGAACTCGTATAACCAGCTCCGCTAGGAGGTTTGTTTGATTAGTTTCAAATAAATGTCCTAGTTCACTTCATTTTATTGCCACGAATGTGTGTCGTTAGCACGAAGAATTCTGTTTTCTATATATATATATATATATATATATATATATATATATATATATATATATATATATATATATATATAATATATATATATATATATATATATATATAATATATATATATATATATATATATATATATATATATATATATATATATATATATATATATATATATATATATATATATATATATATATATATATATATATATATATATATATATATATAGGCTGAACCACGACGAACTGCATCAATCGATATCTCAGAAACTGAATGTAGGAAAAATTTTAAATTTGAGGAACTTGCTAGATGTCTTAGGGCTTATACAGCTTAAATATTTTTTTCTATAGGGCATTTCCGGTTGTACCGGAAATAGACCCTAAGTCACTTATTTTAAATACCCAATATATATTATTACATGTAGTATAACATACTACTCAGGATTCTAGGCAGATTCTTTGTATTATGTCCTATACCTAAGTCTAAGCTTTTTCGAAATATTTAGGTTTTTATGTAAAAAACGACGTTTGCAAGCCCTAATATAATTAACAATTGTTCCTATAAGGAAGCCTTTCTCACCTACTTTGGGTTAGATTCCTTGTTGGAAAGAACCTACTTTAATAGATTTTGTATAATATTTGGATAACTTATCATACAGAGTGTTCAAAAAATAAGATCTAAAATTAGATTGAGAAAACTGACAAAAATCAATTTTTTGAAATGGAAATCCCACATTTTTCTTATTTTTGTACACTTTTGCCATTACGGATCAAAAGTTCTTGAAGTTTTCTATAACTCGTTTAACAATATTTGCTGATGGTCCTTGTTTATGAGGATATCGGGTCGCAAATGTATCACATGTTCTTGAAATAACTTCATCACATTGTCCATAAAAAATAAATAAGTTCAAGTAATCTACGATTGTATAATTTAACCGGGGCTATTACGATGATTTGAAATGTCAAATACGATCGTGGCTATCCTAGATCTAATTGTTTAATGATTAAATGAAAAATCGCCATATAAATATACTGAATTGGCAATATTTCGAAAACTTCAAATTTTAGGTATAGATAACCTCATACAAAGTTAACTTCTTTTTAAATGCTAAATACTACAAAATAAGAAAAATAGGGGGTTTCCATTTGAAAAAATTGAATTTTGTCAGTGTTCTCAATCTCATTTCAGATCTTATTTTCTGAACACTCTGTATGATTAGTTATCCAAATATTATACAAAATCTATTAAAGTAGGTCCTTTTCAACAAGAAATCTAACCCAAAGTAGGTAAAAAAGGCTTCTTTATAGGAACAATTGATAATTATATTAGGGCTTGCAATCGTCGTTTTTGACATAAAAACCTGAATATGTCGAAAACGCTTAGTTTTCTGTCTACGTCTGTTTAGGACGTAGAGCTAAATATTTGTTAAATAATTCTATGGACTTTACTTTTCCTTCAAATTCTGACATAATCACAAATAATTGAGGCCTGTTAGTCTTTGTTTTAATTACACGAACAACCAGAATTGTGTCTTTGTGCTCTATCTCACTTACTTTTAAATTCGAAAGTTCTTTGTTGCGTAAAGCTCCGGCAATGCCAAAGACAACACAAATCTAAGCCTCGACTGTCATCAAACTAATTCAAAATTTGGTTTCCTACTTTTGAACAAATTGCGAGCTACTTATTTTTTCTACACTACTGTGGCGGTAATTTTTTTCAGGAAAATGGAAATATATCAAAAATTGTAATAGATAAAATAACAAAACTTGGGTTGTTCAAACTCATAATTTGAAGGCCAATGGAATAATGTAGGTTTCCATTTAAAATAATAAAGGTGACATATCCTGTATAGCGGTAGTAATAAAAATATACTAGGTAGAACGAAAATGACCGATTATGACTATATATATATATATATATATATATATATATATATATATATATATATATATATATATATATATATATATATATATATATATATATAGATATATATGATATATATTGTTATTATATTTTCATTATAATTTGTTGACGATGAAGGGTTTTAGATAGTTTAAATAGTATTGAGCTGATATATTGATGGAATTTCAACTCAATTATAAAAACAATGAATAAATATATTAACTTAATGTTAATGAGAAGGTAATCATGTATAAACCAATGGTATAACATGTCAGTACATTGCCATAATATATGATAATTTATCAAAATTTAAAATTATAAGAATCAAAATTTGCTATTTCTAGTACTATATTGTATAAGAGTAGTATGAAAAATGAGTTAGATTCTAAAATTTAATGTAAAAACTGTCAAAATTTGCAGAATAAATAATATCATATTCCATAGATATACATAGATGAGCAATTTTTAGTGAAAATGGATATTTAATTGAGATTAACTGAAAGATTTAGCTCAAAATATATGTTTTTATTTCAAAATTCCCAAAAATGAGTGAAATGTCAATAGAGTTTGATTTCCAGTCAAAATTTTAAGGTGTTGAATTTGATTATTGTAAATTTTAGAAAGAAACAGATTTCATTAATATAACTTATACCTCTTGTCAAGAGCAGAAAGTATGTCTGTAATATTAGGAGTGGAACCAAAACAAAAACAAAGGGAGTTTTTGGAAATGATTCATATACAATTAAACTTAGAAAACACGGTAAATGGCAGACAAGACATTAAACAACTAAGTCAGACATACTTTCCGCTCTTGACAAGACCAGATACACGAACATGAAGAAGAAAATAAATGACAAGACACATGACATGACATACTATATGACAGACGGTTTGTTTTTAATATGTTAATGTTAGTTAATTAAATTTAATTTTATTGTGGATGTACTTGACAAAATTATTGTATTAATTGATTTTATATGTATGTATGTTACATTTAAGGTTGTTTACCCTATCGTCTGATATATCGGCATTACTGATGATGATACGTTTTACAGGTTGTTTGTGATTTATATATCGAGTGCTGAAGAAGGTGGATGTACCACCGAAACGTACAATTTTATACATTTATTCGTTTATAATAATTAATTAAATTAACCTGTCAGCGCTAAACTTTTATTGTTCCAATATAACGTAAACAGGTTACAAATTCATATACATCTATATATATAAATATATATATATATATATATATATTATATATATATATATATATATATATATATATATATATATCTATATATATATATATATATATATATATATATATATATATATATATATATATATATATATATATACATATATATATATATATATATATATATATATATATATATATATATATATATATATATATATATATATATATATATATATATATATATATATATATATATATATATATATATATATATATATATATATATATATATATATATATATATATATATATATATATTTATCCATGTATTCATTTTGCGTCCATCAACGCTAAAACGTATTTCTTTTGTGTCCAGTGGTATAATGCGTCAGTAAACGGACGTAAAATACCATTTCGATCATAACTTCCATAGGGAAAAATATTTCATTTGCCAGTTTATATCTCCGAATAGAGTTGTTCGTCTACTACCATTTTTTCAAATTACGAAGTAACCTATGGCTTCAGTTTGAGAGATATCTATAAGATAAGTTAGAAATTTCGGAAGCAAATTAGATACGCGTTTGAACAGAAAAGTATACGTTATATATATATATATAAATATATATATATATATATATATATATATATATATATATATATATATATATATATATATATATATATATATATATATATATATATATATATATATATATATATATATATATATATATATATATATATATATATATATATATATATATATATATATATATATATATATATATATATATTCATATATATATATATATATATATATATTTATTTATACATATATATATATATATATATATATACAAATATTAATATTTGAGATTGCAGTCTGGGTGAAATAAGTGTACACTTTATTCCTCTATTTCTATCTAGACATAGAGGAATGAAGTGTACACTTATTTCACCCAGACTGCAATCCCAAATATTAATATTGGTATCTAAATTAGTCAGTCAACTAACCTTAAACTATATATATATATATATATATATATATATATATATATATATATATATATATATATATATATATAGTATATATATATATATATATATATATATATATATATATATATATATATATATATATATATATATATATATATATATATATATATATATATATATATATAGGCTGAACCACGACGAACAGCATCAATCGATATCTCAGAAACTGAATGTAGGAAAAATTTTAAATTTAAGGAACTTGCTAGATGTCTTAGGGCTTATACAGCTTAAATATTTTCTTCTATAGGGCATTTCCGGTTGTACCGGAAATAGACCCTAAGTCGCTTATTTTAAATACCCAATATATATTATTACATGTAGTATAACATACTACTCAGGATTCTAGGCAGATTCTTTGTATTATGTCCTATACCTAAGTCTAAGCTTTTTCGACATATTTAGGTTTTTATGTAAAAAACGACGTTTGCAAGCCCTAATACAACCCTACAGTGCACGCGTCGGGTCTCTCAGGCCCAGGGAAACCTTTTTGGATATGAACTTTGGCCATAAATGTGCGCATAGTCCTGCGCGTCTCAGTACCTTCGAATGTGACTTCGATACACGCGTGTTAGTAGTTTTGGGACAGAGCTGTGCATAACATCGAGTTTATAGTAGGTTTCGGTCTCCCAGGCCCAACGCGTTCCTTTATGTAAGTAGTTTTTGAGAGTTCAAGATAAATATTTTTTCTATCAGGGCTACGAATATTTAGCTATAAATATTAATTTTGCATTACAGAATAATGGATCCATATGAAAAAGAAGTTCAGAGACTTACACGGCTGTTTGAAGAAGTTTCATCCGACGTGGAAAATTTTTCAGATCCAGAGTTTCAGAACGTAAGTGAACATGAATCCGACAGCGTCCACGAGATAGAAGAACACTCACCTATTCAACCCAGCGACAGTGGAACAGGAAGGAGCTTGCATTATAAATCAAAAGATGGAACAAAATGGAATAAAATATGTGCTCCTAAAAATGTTCGTACTAGACAAGAAAATATAATCGTAAAACTTCCTGGAGTAGTCGGTCCTGCCAAAAATGCATCGACTGCGTTAGAAACTTGGCAGCTTTTCTTCAACAATACTATCATTACAGAGTTAGTAAAGTGTACAAATATCTATATCGAGACAATATCTGATCGATATAAAATTAAGTCAGATTCAAGACCGACTGATGTCTCAGAATTGCACGCCCTACTTGGTCTGCTGTATCTAGCTGGCGTTTATCATGCAGGCACAACCTCAATTTTCGAATTTTGGTCTAAGGATGGTACAGGTATAGAAATCTTCCCCGCTACAATGGCCCTTAGAAGATTCCGTTTTTTGATGAGATGCTTGCGAATGGATGACATCCGGACTAGAGGAGGACGTAAAAGGGATGATAATCTAGCCCCAGTGAGAAAAGTATTTGATGACATAACAACAAACTTTCAACAACACTACTCTTGGGCAGTCTACAACAATTGTTGAAATGCTATGGTCTTTTCGAGGAAAATTTCGTTTCAGAATGTATATTCCCAACAAGCCTGCTCGTTATGGACTGAAGGTATTTTCATTGGTGGACTCAAAGTCATTTTATACTTACAATATAGAAGTGTATTGCGGTATACAACCTCCTGGTCCTTTTAGTGTTAGTAACAGTTCTGCTGATGTCGTAAATAGGCTTTGCTTGCCAATATCGAAATCCAGGAGGAATGTTACAATGGAAAATTGGTTTACTTCCTATGAAGTTGCTCAAAATCTACTAAAAAATCATCAGCTCACAATTGTTGGAACTCTTAGGGAAAATAAAAGACAGATTCCATGTGACTTTTTCATCACGCGACCAGTGAAGACCAGCATGTTTGGATTCACAGAAGACATGACCATAGTATCCTATATAGATATACCAAAAAAAAAACAGGTTATATTATTATCTACTCTTCATCATGACGACTCAATTGATCAAGAATCTGGAGACGAGAACAAGCCAGAAATTATTACATATTACAACTCCACGAAATATGGAGTTGATACTGTTGACCAACTCTCAGCAAAATATAATGTTGCCAAAAACACGCGTAGGCGGCCTATGGTTATTTTGTATGGGCTCCTCAATGTTGCGGCAATAAATGCTTTAGTTATATTTAGAGCTAATTCTGATGAAAATGATGGAAAAATTCAAAGACGAATATTTTTGAAACAACTAGGCAATCAACTTGTAATGAGTTACTTGAAGAGTAGAGTGAATTCTCAATACCTTTCAAGAGAGATTCGGCAACTTGCCGCAAGGATAAGCGGAACTGAGTTACAGCAATTTGTGGAAATTGCTCAAAACAAACGTGGGAGATGTGTTCTCTGTAAAGATCGAAAAACTAGATATACATGCAAGTTTTGCAAAAAATTTATTTGCCTGGAGCATACTACATCCGTTTGTCGCGTGTGCGCGGAAAAGTTTTCGGAATAGTTGCTATACAATGTGTTTAGTGGGACATCACCAAAAATGCATTCCATTTTTTTTCCCCTTTAATTCGTTTATCTTATGAGAGAAAGATGTTATTTTTTTTTCATCCATCACTTTTTATTTATGTTAATAATATTTCAACACTCAACTGAAAATATATATTTTTGTTTTGATAGTACGACTTTTACCTTACTGGGCCTGTGAGACCCAATGCGTTCAACCGTGTAAAATAAAATCACGCGTTCACTGCAGGGATAATTAACAATTGTTTCTATAAGGAAGCCTTTCTCACCTACTTTGGGTTAGATTCCTTGTTGGAAAGAACCTACTTTAATAGATTTTGTATAATATTTGGATAACTTATCATACAGAGTGTTCAAAAAATAAGATCTAAAATTAGATTGAGAAAACTGACAAAAATCAATTTTTTGAAATGGAAATCCCACATTTTTCTTATTTTTGTACACTTTTTCCATTACGGATCAAAATATCTTGAAGTTTTCTATAACTTGTTTAACAATATTTGCTGATGGTCCTTGTTTATGGGGATATCGGGTCGCAAATGTATCACATGTTCTTGAAATAACTTCATCACATTGTCCATAAAAAATAAATAAGTTCAAGTAATCTACCATTGTATAATTTAACCGGGGTGCTATTACGATGATTTGAAATGTCAAATACGATCGTGGCTATCCTAGATCTAATTGTTTAACGATTAAATGCAAAATCGCCATATAAAAATACTGAATTGGCAATATTTCGAAAACTTCAAATTTTAGGTATAGATAGCCTCATACAAAGTTAACTTCATTTTGAATGCTAAATACTACAAAATAAGAAAAATAGGGGGTTTCCATTTGAAAAAATTGATTTTTGTCAGTGTTCTCAATCTCATTTCAGATCTTATTTTCTGAACACTCTGTATGATTAGTTATCCAAATATTATACAAAATCTATTAAAGTAGGTCCTTTTCAACAAGAAATCTAACCCAAAGTAGGTAAAAAAGGCTTCTTTATAGGAACAATTGATAATTATATTAGGGCTTGCAATCGTCGTTTTTGACATAAAAACCTGAATATGTCGAAAACGCTTAGTTTTCTGTCTACGTCTGTTTAGGACGTAGAGCTAAATATTTGTTAAATAATTCTATGGACTTTACTTTTCCTTCAAATTCTGACATAATCACAAATAATTGAGGCCTGTTAGTCTTTGTTTTAATTACACGAACAACCAAAATTGTGTCTTTGTGCTCTATCTCACTTACTTTTAAATTCGAAAGTTCTTTGTTGCGTAAAGCTCCGGCAATGCCAAAGACAACACAAATCTAAGCCTCGATTGTCATCAAACTAATTCAAAATTTGGTTTCCTACTTTTGAACAAATTGCGAGCTACTTATTTTTTCTACACTACTGTGGCGGAAATTTTTTTCAGGAAAATGGAAATATATCAAAAATTGTAATAGATAAAATAACAAAACTTGGGTTGTTCAAACTCATAATTTGAAGGCCAATGGAATAATGTAGGTTTCCATTTAAAATAATAAAGGTGACATATCCTGTATAGCGGTAGTAATAAAAATATACTAGGTAGAACGAAAATGACCGATTATGACTATATATATATATATATATATATATATATATATATATATATATATATATATATATATATATATATATATATATATATATATATATATATATATATATATATATATATATATATATATATATATATATATATATATATATATATATATATATATATATATATATATATATATATATATATATATATATATATATATATATATATATATATAGATATATATGATATATATTGTTATTATATTTTCATTATAATTTGTTGACGATGAAGGGTTTTAGATAGTTTAAATAGTATTGAGCTGATATATTGATGGAATTTCAACTCAATTATAAAAACAATGAATAAATATATTAACTTAATGTTAATGAGAAGGTAATCATGTATAAACCAATGGTATAACATGTCAGTACATTGCCATAATATATGATAATTTATCAAAATTTAAAATTATAAGAATCAAAATTTGTGAAACAGGTTCAGAATTCATGTTCTCAAATGTATTTTTCAGAAATAACCAAAATATTAGCTTTTAAAATCAATAATATTAAATAGAGTTTTCATATAACTGACAAAATTTTCAAAATGTCAATAATTGGTAGAATAATATATCATATATTTCATTATAATTTTTTGAATGTGAGATGTAAATAATAAATAATGCAGTAGGTGTAATGTAAAATGAAAGTATGATAGATAATTTGAGCATAACATACTGAATTTGAAAGAAAATATATAAAACTATGGAAATAATGACTTAATTTGAATCTCAGATATATAATTCATTATTCAAAATTGAAAAGTTATTCAAAAAAAAAATAGTATGAATAAATTTTGCTATTTCTAGTACTAAATTGTATAAGAGTAGTATGAAAAATGAGTTAGATTCTAAAATTTAATGTAAAAACTGTCAAAATTTGCAGAATAAATAATATCATATTCCATAGATATACATAGATGAGCAATTTTTAGTGAAAATGGATATTTAATTGAGATTAACTGAAAGATTTAGCTCAAAATATATGTTTTTATTTCAAAATTCCCAAAAATGAGTGAAATGTCAATAGAGTTTGATTTCCAGTCAAAATTTTAAAGTGTTGAATTTGATTATTGTAAATTTTAGAAAGAAACAGATTTCATTAATATAACTTATACCTCTTGTCAAGAGCGGAAAGTATGTCTGTAATATTAGGAGTGGAACCAAAACAAAAACAAAGGGAGTTTTTGGAAATGATTCATATACAATTAAACTTAGAAAACACGGTAAATGGCAGACAAGACATTAAACAACTAAGTCAGACATACTTTTCGCTCTTGACAAGACCAGATACACGAACATGAAGAAGAAAATAAATGACAAGACACATGACATGACATACTATATGACAGACGTTTTGTTTTTAATATGTTAATGTTAGTTGATTAAATTTAATTTTATTGTGGATGTACTTGACAAAATTATTGTATTAATTAATTTTATATGTATGTATGTTACATTTAAGGTTGTTTACCCTATCGTCTGATATATCGGCATTACTGATGATGATACGTTTTAAAGGTTGTTTGTGATTTATATATCGAGTGCTGAAGAAGGTGGATGTACCACCGAAACGTACAATTTTATACATTTATTCGTTTATAATAATTAATTAAATTAACCTGTCAGCGCTAAACTTTTATTGTTCCAATATAACGTAAACAGGTTACAAATTCATATACATCTATATATATATATATATATATATATATATATATATATATATATATATATATATATATATATATATATATATATATATATATATACAGGGTGTCCCACCGAGAAAGAACGCGATCTGTATATAGAAAACTACACATAGGAAACTTTTGGAAATCTGACAGTATTTTTAAGATGGTGGCACTTCCGGTTATACCGGAAGTAGATACCAACTTGCTTATTTCAAATAGGACACACTCTATATTAATCCGTTTTTGGATTTTACGCAATATTCTAGGCAGATTTTATGTATTATGTCCTATACCTTAGTCTAAGCGTTTTTACATATTTAGGTTTTTATGTCAAAAATGACGATTGCAAGCCCTAATATAATTATCAATCGTTCCTATAAGGAAGCCCTTTTCACTTACTTTGGGAAGAATTCCTTGTTGAAAAAGACCTACTTTAATAGATTTTGTATAATATTTCTATAAATTTTTCAGAAAATAAAATCTAAAATGGGATTGAGAAAACTGTCAAGAATCAATTTTTTCAAATTGAAACCTCCAATTTTTCTTTTTTTGTAGTATTTAGCCTCAAATATTAAGGTAACTTTGTATGAGGTTATATGTACCTAAAATCTTTAGTTTTCGAAATATTGTCAATTTAATATTTTTATATGACGATTATGCCACGACCAAGATACTCTTAGTTGGCGTCATGAAACAATCAAACTCTAAATAAATTTTTGAGCTGTCACTGTCACACATTATTTGAAAATTATCAATAATCATGCCGGGGCGCTTAAATTATACCTACGAAGATTATTTAAACTTATTTATTATTTATGGACAATGTGATAAAGAGCATGTGAACAATTTGCCATCCGATATCCGCAAAAACAAAAGCCATCGAGAAAGGCTGTAAAGCAAATTATAGAAAATGTCAAGAATTTTGGATCCTTCAAGACAGTAGTGCAAAGAAATAAACCTCTCCTTAATGATGAGGATATTGAAATTGCCATCTTGGGATATTTCACCGCATATCCAACATTTTCCCTAAGACAAGCTGCATTAGAGTCAGGGTTATCTAAGACAACAGTTTATAGAATATTACGCAAACACAAATTTAAACCATACTTCTAAAATAAACTGATTTTCCAAGACGTGGCATTCTGTGAATTTATCTTAACTTGGGCGCAAGGAAACCCTTTGTTTTTTGAGCAAAATCATTTGGACAGACGAAGCTAAATTTACCAAAAATGGTGCCGACACAATTCTCATTACTGGAGTGATTCAAATTAACATGTGTTTCGAGAACAAAATTTTCAAGAGTCCTGGCACAATCAGAAATGATGGCGTCGTGGCACTACGTTTTTACCAATAAAATTTGAATAGTAAGTTGAACGTTTCTGATTCATCTAAGATATAAAATGTGCTTATTATTTTATAGGTCAAGGTTACATGAACATTTTACATAATTTTGAAACAGACTATTTAGAAAATTTGCTACTCGCTGTTTACAGAAACATGTTTTATCAACATGATGGTGCACCTCCACACGGTGGCTACCTCATCGATAATTTTTTACAAAATGTTTTTGATGATCGATGGATAGCGAACAATGGTCATTTTCTCTGGGCACCGCGCTCCCCAGATCTTGCAGTGCTCGATTTTTCTGTTTGGAGTGTGATTAAAGATCGAGTGTATAATACTCCCATAACAACTATGAAAGATTGCATGCAGCGGGTAAGGAATGAGTTCAGAAATTTAAGGCCGGAGTCTATAAGAAGAGCGACCCATGAGCAAGTGTTACTCGGATGTGAAAAATGTCTAGAAGTTGAAGGACGTCAGTTTGAACATTTACTGAAAATATAATTTGCTTAATAGTGTCTTATGATCAGTTTCACAATATGCGGCAACTAAGAAGTCTTGATCGATAGTCATGGTTTTTATTGTTCGACTGGACTTTTCTCAGTCCAAAGTTCTTGAAATTTTCTATAATTTGCTTTACAGCCTTTCTCGAAGGCTTTTGTTTTTGCGGATATCGGATGGCAAATTGTTCACATGTTCTTGACAATACTTTATCAGATTGTCCATAGATAATAAATAAGTTCAAATAATCATCGTACGTATAATTTAAGCGCCCCGGCATAATTATTAATAATTTTCAAATAATGTGTGATAGTGACAGCTCACAAATTTATTTAGAGTTTGATTGTTTCATGATGCCAATGTCAGAGCCAACTAAGAGTATCTTTGTCGTGATATAATCGTCATATGAAAATATTAAATTGGCAATATTTCGAAAACTAAAAATTTTAGATATAAATAACCTCATAAAAATAACCTTAATTTTTGATGCTAAATACTACAAAATAAGAAAAATTGGAAGTTTCCATTTGAAAAAATTGATTTTTGACAGTTTTCTCAATCTCATTTCAGATTTTATTTTCCTAACACCCTGTATGACAAGTTCTACAAATATTATACAAAATCTATTGAAATAGGTCCTTTTCAACAAGGAATTCAACCCAAAGTAAGTGAAAACGGCTTCTTTATAGGAACAATTGATACATATATTAGGGCTTGCAATCGTCATTTTTGACATAAAAACCTGAATATGTCCAAAACGCCAAGACTTAGGTATAGGACATAATACATGAAATCTGCCTAGAATATTGCGTAGAATTCAAAAAAGTATTGATATATAGGGTGTCCTATTTAAAATACGCAAGTTGGTATCTACTTCCGGTATAACCATCTTGAAAATATTGAAGTCGCGTTGTTCCTATCGATATTAGTATATGCTGACAAATTTTCAAAAGAAGTTTTCTATGTGTAGTTTTCCATATACAGATCGGTGGGACACCCTATATATATATATATATATATATATATATATATATATATATATATATATATATATATATATATATATATATATATTCCCACTATGCAAATAATTGTTACAGTCACGTTAATTTAACATCACATTGTGCTAATGTTCTTCCCTTTTTTCCTCTTGTTTTCATTACATGCACATCTTCACAACCGCTTATGCCCAGCTTAGGGCTGTTAACTTTTGTGATGTTACAACTGAACTTCTCAGCGATGTTAAAGCGCTGCCTTTTTATATTACTGTGATGTAACTAGAACTTCCTCAAAAGGAAGTCTTTATAATGATCTAAAAGCAACATTTCTGTTACATTCAGAAATGCCTTTTAACATCTAGTACATGTTGATGCAATGTCTATGAAACAACATCCTACCAATGAACTGAATGCAACATTTCAAAAACGATACAGTATATTCTTTTAGATGTTGTATGGATATTACTTGAACCTCTAAATAATATACCTCAAGCATTCTAGATTACATCCTATAGATGTTTCAGCAAATACACGGTGAACAACTAAAAACGCCGGCTGCCAGCCACATCTCAAAAAAGAATCATGATTCAACTTTAAAAAAATACCTCAAGGAAAATGAACCTGAAAAATATTTTTGTGTTACTAAAATATCCGCTAGGGAATGGAAAGAACACTTAAAAACATATAATAAGGTGATTATCACCAAGAAAGAAAAACTAAAGGTATTCTAAATATACAATCATAAAGATTTCAAAAGTTGCATTTTTAGGTCACCTTTTGGTATATGTCTTTTTGGGAGATAATCACAGTATTATGATTTTGAGTGCTCATTCCACCCCTAGTGGATATTTTAGAAACTCATAAATATTTTCTAGCGATTTTTCTTTCCAAAAGGTAATGTTTTTTATTTGTACCAATATTCTTTTCTGAGATGTGGCCTACAGCCGTTCTTAGTTGTTCACCCTGTACATTTAAAATAAAAAAGCAATAGAAGATTTAAATAGTATATTAACTATTAATAAATAGAACACTGAAAATAAAAATAAAACAAATCCAGCCTTAAAATAAATATCTTGTCCAGAAAAAGAAATCCAACCTAAAAACAAATATCCTGTCCGGGAATCCAACCTAAAAAAATATAATAGTGTAAGCATATTACATAACAAGTGTGGAAAGTGATATATGACACATCTTAACAAAAATTGAATTTGTGTGCAACTGTATATATATCAAGCTGTAGTTGCTATAACCTAACACGATTTAAAACTGAATTGATAAAGATTACTGATACCTTATAGCTGGTTTACAGAATTTTTATTAGAATAATTTTTTAATATTAAAACTATAAAAATTTCAAACTATCAAAACTTTACGAAACGTTACGGTATATCAACGGTATATCCCTCCGCCCGGAATTTCAATGTTGAATAGCCGATTAAAGTATTAAAATGAGTATAATTAAGTTTTAATAATTATGATTTTGGAATAAGTACTTACCGATAACTGTTGTTCGTCCATTATAACAAGAAAATGCTTTTACTGAAATAAAACCACGAAACTGAAAACGACGCTGCCACCACTTATAACCTACTTGCACGCCACGATCCGCCATATATCATGCTTGTCATTGTTTGTTTCGTCTTCTGTTTTCTTCTTTTTTATAATTTTATGAATACATCATTCAAACAGCTCACCCAGTCGCAGGAAGTTACTAAAGAGTAGTTCGAAAGTTGTAAAAGTAACTACAAAATGTGATCATCTCAGAAACATGTTAATTTGTAATATTGCAGTAATGTACTGTATGTAACATTAGTGAGACCTATACAAATTAACATCGTATGGATGTTTCTTCAAAGAAGTTGCTGAAAAGAAGTTCATAGGATGTGTATATCACTGCATATTCAAGTAGTATTGTGTACATCTAAAATATGTTTTAATTACATAACATGGATGTGAATGAAGTTGGTTATAAAATTTAAACATTTAGGAGATATCTTTTTAACGTTTTAAATAAACATCGCGAAAAGTTTCTAAAAAAAACATCACAAAATAGACTTATGATGTTTCTTGTTCAGTGGGTTTGAATTTGTATCTGACTCATGAACCATCTTATTTATATTGTAAATAATTCTTTTCTCGGGTTTTTTGGTTCAGTTAAAACAGAAATGATGTTGAAATACTTCTAATAACGTTTCGGTTACTATTTTAACCTTTTTCAAATTTACATATGTCATGTCATCGCATAAACATATCATAAAACACATTCACAATGTTCAAACTTGACAGAAACGAACAATAGTTTTAGTTTTACTTTACACTTAGACATTTGTACCTATATTATATATATATAGGTACAACGTGCGTTAGAGATATGATCGTTTTATTTATGTTTTAAAAGATCTCAATGTCCAAGTGTAAAGTAAAACTAAAACTATTATTCGTTTCTGTCAAGTTTAAACATTGTGAATGTGTTTTATGATATGTTTATGCGATAACATGACATATGTAAATTTGAAAAAGGTTAAAATAGTAACCGAAACGTTATTAGAAGAATTTCAATATAATTGCTGTTTTAACTGAACCTAAAAACCCTAGAAAAGAGTTATTTACTATATATATATATATATATATATATATATATATATATATATATATATATATATATATATATATATATACATGTGTATATCTATATAGTCATATATTCATATATTATCAAAGTAAATTATATTAAATAAGGCAAGTTTCGTTTGAAAAATATGTTGGTTGAATGATACTCCTTACTTGTAGGAAATAAATTTACATAATATATTATTAATATAAATTATTAATATTACATAAATTGAAATCCTCAGATGAAATGTTAGATAGAATTGGATTAATTGCAAAATGTTGACATATATTCACACATGATAATAAATATTGTCAATCAAGATCTTATGAAAAATAACCAAAAATTTAATGGATCTCAAATACTGTGTTTCCTCATAATGAAATAAAAGACAGAAATTTCAAATTATTGAGCTATTTTCACTATTTATCAAGGACGTATTGATAAAGATAATTGAATATACTTGTTGACACAATCCGTAAAACTGAAATTCTTAGGAACAAGGAAAGTAATTTGATATCTAAATATTATCAAATCACTCCTCCAGCTGATAATTTCACATTTCTCCTCATAATAATGATGAATGGTAGAAACAAGGAAAATTATCCCAATTAAGGACTAACAGACAACTGTTTCAATCTAATTAGTTCTCATTAGTTCGGTACACTCGAGAAGGAGTAATTGCACAAATTTGTACTTGTTCCCTACATATATTAAACTGCAGTAAGGTCATTAGTAATAGATGTACAGAACAAGAATAAATTGAGTTAATTACTCGTCCTCAGGTATACTGTACCTATGAGATACAATTTCATCAAAAAGCCTGTCTATTTGTATTTTCTTGAGGTATTTGCCACATTTGGATCATTAACCATCAATGTGTGAAGAAGTGTTACATTTTCGGTGTTGGAACACACATAACTAACTCTCTGGTGACGTTATTTTTTGATTGTTGATCAGTAAATGACGTTTCTTGTACAAATTCTCAACAAGAAATTATAATAGAAGAATGGTTTGAAAGATATTCTGACTCATTGTGATACACGAAACAACTTCATTTGCAAAAATAATATCAGATTTTAAACACATATTCTTGATACTATCAGTGCACTGAAAATGACCATAGGTAAATCAAGCCTATTACCTGTTACAACAATTATTTTTTTTCGAGCATCATAAGAAATTAGAAGTCATAGGGTTTGGTTGCGCTATTATGCTGCTAATTTGTTATAGGCGTATTTTGTGCTTAGTTTTCTATAAATCATAAATACATATATTTGAAGATAGACTTTCAACAGTCAAAATTCTTCCTGAATGAAAGAATAGGGTTTGCAGCTATTTTTTTGGTTCGCAATATTTTTTTCTACTCCTCTTTTTTTTAATTTTAGATGGAGCATCTGGTGATTTTCGCCTCTTTTAGATGCTTCGTTCTCGTCCTCACTTTTTCGTTCCAATTAAAATTCTAATTATTTTGTTTATAGTTATAAGGAGAAAGCACTCTGCAGTGCTTTCTCCTTATAGTACAGTTATCAGCTGCACTCCCGTGTGCGAAATTTTTCTCATGGAATTTTTTTGCATATTCCTATAAGGAGTGGGTCCCTTTAACATAATCCATCGGGTCACGTCTTCTTCCAGTACCTCTTGTCATTTTAGCAAACTTTTGTCTAGTATTCCCAAAGCCTTATCGTCCGCGTATATAAACCTTCTTGATTTTGTAGGTGGGACGTCTAAGGTATAAATATTAAACATCAGTGGTGATAGTGTCGAGCCTTGAGGAAAGCCATTTTGCAGGGTTTTAAAACTACTTGTTTTTCCGTTTAAATGTACCTGGAACAGGCGATCGCTTTACATTTCGTTTATGAGTCTGCTAAACGTGCTGCATGGTACCAGTTTGTATAGTTTCAGAAGTAACCCCTCTTTCCAGAGCTTGTCGTAAGCACAGATCAATGAAGGCAACTGCTGTTTTAAGTTTCTTTTCAAAGCCATTTTCGATAAATATTGTAAGAGCTAGCGCTTGATTGCAGCAGTTTCTTCCTGGCCTAAAACCTGCTTGCTCTGGAGGTATATTTTCTTTTACGCTCTCCATTTGTCTTGCGTAGACTATTTTCCCAAAAATTTTATAGCAGACACACAGTAAAGCAATTGGTCTATAGCTCTTTGGTTGTGATGGGTCCTTACCCGGTTTAGCCATGGCGATGATCTTCGCTTTCTTAAAAAGTTTCGGCAGTTTTTGTTTGTTCATGATGTTGTAGAAATTGAGAAGCCATTTTTGTGTTCTGGGGCCAAGGTTTTTCATAAATTCAGGATAAATATTGTCGATTACTGCGGTTTCCCGACATTCAACTGCTTTTAATGCTTGTTTGCGGTTGGAAACATCGAAAAGTCTTTAATTTCTATCGCAATGTTTTTCTGTGTTCCTTCTCGATTATTGATTTTAAAAGGTATTTTAAGTGACACGCAATACTTTCTGGTTTGGTACTGTTTTTTTTTTGATTGACAGACTTATTGTGTCTATCTCTAATTTACGTGAGAGGCTCCACGCAGTTCGGCTACTGTGCGTGAAATTCTGGTTCTCAAGGGTCGCCATATATTTGTTTTAGCATTATTTAGCGATAACAGCAGTTGTTTTCCTATATCTGGATCATTAGTTTGTTGGTATTCGTCATACCAACATATTTCGCACTCTTATGTGGCAGGGTTTATATTACTCTGTGATAACTCTAAGTACGTGCTTTTTAACTGTGCTCATTAGCAGTGCAGCAAATCTCTCATAGTTTGCAGCCTTGGGTTCAATATGTCTGATATCATCTTCCTTGCTTTCCTAAACTTCTCCCTTGGTAATGGTATTGAGTTAATAATGGGAATTGTCGTGCCTAGGGTGGTGACTATGGGTCGATGTTGTGTCTTAGGAAAGCTGTCCAACACGTCTCGAACGGCGTCTATTCTATAGTTCGCAGAGGATGAGGTGGTTTTTCGACCACTCATATAATTATACCCTGCTAATAAGTGGGTATACCAAAAAAAATTATTTATTTGAAAACTTCATCATTAATTATATCTATACGAAAAACTCTTTTAATTTTTTTTTAAAATTATTTATAAACAATTTTGAATTGTTAAAATTGACTACACACGCACCACGATTGGTGCCCATGTTTGTGACGTCATAATGTTAAAGGAATATTGCACACAGCTGTGCTACGATGAGTAGAAATTAACAGTGTAACGTCAAACGCGCTTAACTTTGTTCGGGAACTCTCGGCGGGTTCTCGGTACTGGATTCAAAATTTTTTTTATTTAATATAGGTTTTTAATTAGACGGAAAAAAACCGAAAATTATTTTGATTTAAAACATTTTTTTCTTCAAAAACCCAATTTGTTTATTTTTTTTTCTATCTCTTCGCTATGCTTTTCACAGATATGTTGCTCATGAAGTATAAAAGTAGGTACTTCTTCTTTCCACTTCGTTTCCTCTCCTTGTCCGAATTAGTTTTCTTTTCTTGTACATCAAGTAAACTGCCTCTATTTTTTCTGATTCAATTTTTATCTTCCACTTTCCATACTAAGCTTTAAGTACTTTCATATTCTCTTGTAGCCCTTTGTTTATCCTTGAGTGGTATCGGATTGATAGGTATATCTCTTCGAATTGATCAAGTGAGCTTTTTTCAATTCTGGCATGTATGAAGTGTAGATATTATACACGAGTCATAGTTCGGATTCATGTGCAAATTCTGGTTCCACTACTCTTCTAGTAGATTTATTTTTTATGTATGATCGAACTCCTTAGAAGGAAAAATTAGATTATATTGATTAGTTGCCTTAGGAACTTTATCTTTATCATTTTGAAGATCAGGTCTTGGAGCTATAGCCTATCGAATGCCTCTTCTGTATCTAAGAATAGTGCACCTGTTGCTATTGGTATGCTTGGTTTTTGTGTGCTTTGTTATTCTTCACAGTTGACATATACTATTACATTCCGTTCTGAATCTAAATTTGAAAGTGGGTATTATTCTTTGGTTTCTGAACATCTTTTTATATTCGGCATAGTGATATCATTATCTTATTGCGAATCGGTGATATTAGACTAATTGAACTGTATCTACTCACGTCTCCGTTGGGTTTTCCAGGTTTCTGAATCAAAATTGTTCTTGCCTGTTTCTATGTTCTAGGGTAACACTCTAAAGTATTCCTATGTTCCCAGTTTCTTCTATACATTTACTGTTTTTAGAAAAAGTGTTTAATTAGCTATGATGCGAAGGTAGCTATTACGTATTTTGATTGATAGTATGTATGATCAAGTAAGGTACTGTCAAAAAAGCCATCCTTGATATCAAGTCAATAATAAATATTCAAAAATTATGTTATAAACGGACGATCAACATCATATGGCGATCCTGTATATTAGAACAAGTAAGTGTTTTCCGATGATCGTAATATACCTAAATCCTTCAATATTTTGCCTCGACTAAATATTCACCTGATATTATGACATTATGACTAAATTCAACTCTTTTCTGAGAGAAATATTCAGCATCTATCGTGTTTATAACAATGAATAAATAATAGGTTTGTGAAAAACTTGATTAAAACTGATGAATAAAGCATTCAGGTTTTCTTTAGATAAGTAAGTTCATTTTGACAACATATAGGTATATCTTTGAGGCTAATAGTAGCATCTCTTGGTTGCCATTTTGATTCATCATCTAGTTTTGGCAACTGTGTTAATTTTATAAATCGGATTTTTATCTATCGAGTGCCGAACGTATTACCCACAACTTCAAGTCATGATGAGTGAACGTTCTATCGAAGGGTACTGATATATTTTTTCATTTATAGGTGATTTCTTCAGTTGTTACACTTGTTTGACATCCTCATATGGTATATGCACCTATGGAACTACTGGACGATTAGATATTCAAACATGTGGAAGTGGGCTAGGAAGATGCTTTTGTGCGATAATCTGTGGAGAGTATAGAAGAGGATGAGCCATTTCGGATTTTTGTCGGTCACATCAAGAATCAGGTAGATGCCTACCTACTTTATGACGAAGATGAATGTTACTCAGGATCTTTGTCCTAATTTAAATGATCTGAATTCGAAATTGTTACTTTCCAATATCTTAGCTTATCTGAATTTTCAATTATATGCAAAAAGTTATTAGTTGCTGCACATTGCAAATTAAAAAAAAAATTATTCAGATAAAGTTCGTTTATTTTGCGCCGTTAACTTGAATATTTATTTCTTTCAACTGAAGCACTCATTGTGAAAAATTGAAAAAATATCTCTAATAACCATTGATAATTACAAGATAGCTACATATATGGAATCATCAACATAAATTTTTATTTATAGAAAGTATAATATAGGTACGACAAACGTTCACGCATTTTTGATTTATGAGAAAATAGTGAAAATTGCAAATCTTAAGAGAAAATATTTAAGTTATGTGTGTGAAGTGACATGAGTTTTCGGCGATTGGTATTTCTGTTTGACCTGAAGTGAGATGCCTATCGGTTTCTGATGGATGGCGCTGTGATTTGATGAAACTATGAGATGGTTATGTGGATGTCGTTTCCCACTCGGTTGATGGATGTGCCACTACTACGTTAAAGAGTGAAACAGAATGTATAATATTATAATCGAATGTAGCTTCGATGTTGAATTTTCTAATATTCTCCCTCTAACGATACCTAGATGGAAACTTCATGTCATCGAGTCTCATAGAACTATCTCCGTTAGTTTATAATATAACTCAATAATAATAAATATAACCAACGAACACCTGTTTTCCTTGGAGTGGTGTATAATTCATATTTATTATCATAAGTTCATTACTACACTTCTTGAATTTAATAGAACAAATATATATATATATATATATATATATATATATATATATATATATATATATATATATATATATATATATATATATATGTATATATATATATATATATATATATATATATATATATATATATATATATATATATATATATATATATATATATATATATATATTAATATATATATATATATATATATATATATATATATATATTTCCAAAACAATTGCAGCTAACATTGTTCACGTGAATTTTTGAATAATTTAGTTGAAATCGACAAAATGATTCAAATAATTGTAATCAAATTACTTAGTGAAGTATTCGAGCATTTGTGCAGAATTGAAATGCGGACCTTCGAAGTTGCAATTCGGCAACGAATTTCAAAATAGACAATCGAGGAGTAGATGATGTTGATCGTGACTGCGTAATTAATTTGTTTGTTAACTGATAGAGCGCACTCATAATAGAAAATATATTTTATAATTTTGCATAAATTAATGCCTGTTGTGGAAAAACAATGAAATTAACGCTGAAATTGATTTCATACCTGAAATATAGTTTATATAAAATTAATTATTCCCTCAAAATCACAGAATGAATTGAATCTGCTCTCTATACTCGTATTTTTGATAAGTTACTAAAATATGTTTCGCATTTAATGGAGCATAAATTAAAAATAATCAGTTAGTGGATTTTCATCAAGTTTACCACAGCTCTGCAAAACAGCACTGCACTACATATAAGAGCTTTCGAATTTTGACGTACTGAAACTTTTAAGTATATTTGTTTTTTTTTAACATTTAAATGTTTTTCAAATTAAATTGTTGTCTCCTCCATCTGATTTATTTCATTTTGCAGTTGCTTTATATTGTTTTCTGATTTAGGTAGTTCAGACTTGTTCTATTTCAGCATTTTTCATATACCTGACATTGTTTTTCATTAAATTTTTGCAGTTTTTAACGGTTTTCGTTCCGTTGTAATCTTTTCAAGATATACCTATTCTCGTTGTTCTTGTCTCAGTTTTTCTGCTCTAGTTATTATCTGTCGCTCCATATCTTTGGTTGTTCTTCCTTGAAATTGTCATGTTCCCGAATTTTTCTCTTGATACTTAACTGCCCTCACTGCTCTCAATTCTCAGCAGTATTTAGCAACAAATTAAGGATTATTAATTCCATTTCTATTACAGCTCAAGCTTTCTTTTGGTCTAATATCATACGTAAAAACCTCATTGAACCATCTAACAGTAATCCGTGGATGAAGTTCTATCAGGAGGTTGAAGATACTTCTCCTTCCATTAATAAGACTTTTACCTTAGTTAAACCAAATGTGAAGACAGACAGAATACCAATTTGAATAGAAATTAAAACGGTAAATAGGGTGTTGACTCTCAATCTATTGGTCTACGAAAATCCGACAGCATAATACTGAAACTCCTGAACATCGAAGAGCTCAGGGTAACCAGCATCTTTTGTGAGCTCTGCAGGACTAGCTTATTAATAATTTCAATATCTTCATGAAAGAGCAAATCTCGGGTCATGGTTTGTTCACAGACAGGGTAATCATGGTACAGTGCTATAGTATACAGTCTGATATTTTCAATGCTTTTAATTGCAAGCATAGACAAACTTGTTGAGAGGTTCTTGAAGAAGACTTGGAGTTTCCCCACGTTGACATATTTCTAGATATAGTAAATGCTTTTCACGCCACCTATGATCGTCAATCATTGGGACTGCTCAAAGTTATTGTGTGATTATGGAAGTAGATAAATTCAATATTGAAGCGTATAAATCTGATGGGGGAGATTCAGTTGAAGTTGTCCAAGGTGTCTGTGACGTTCACGTTGGAAAGTGGGTCTCAAATAACACCCTAATTGTTGAGTCAATGCTGAGTAGACAGGAACACATTTATTTATTCACTAACAATAAGTAAGAGACAAAAACACTAAGTTCAATTTTATATGATTACGGTTTAATTCGGCCAGGCGGTCAATTGAAAAATTTTATTCTCAATTATTCTGAGAAATATCCCATTGTTTTGCCAAAAACCATATTTCGCAATCACTAATCCAAGAGTAACACATTGTAAATTTACGCAGTGGTACTTAGGCAACACTTAACTCTGTGAAAACAACATATAAGCGGAACAACGGTAAGAACATGGTTAAAATAGTTATCCGGAAATGCGTAATTTGTTTCCTTGCCAAACCTATGTATTACCCTTATTTCTTGGGTGATCTACCAAAAAGTCGTGTAACAAAAATTCCAACATTTTTAGGTGCTGGAATAAATTATTGCAGACCATTTTTCACTAAGAAAAAACGGTTCAGAAATCGCAACAATTCAAAGGTTTATGCATGCATATTCGTATGTTTCCTCACAGAGGTGGTACATGCATTTGTATGTGCATTACGTTAATTTTTTGCAAGACGAGTACTGTGTAAATTTATGTTCAGAGAATCTCGTTGATGCTAAAAATGATATCGATAAATTCGCGAGCATAATAATTTCAAAATTATAATATATCATAACGATAACATAACGGATTTTCTGGTTAGGAAAGCAGCTGGCATTCCGCCTAGATCGCCACCTTTCGGTAGATTGTGGAAAGCTACAGTGAAATCCTTTAAATATCAGTATTATGTAATCGTAGATCAATAATTCACATTTGAGGAGTTACAGACTTATACGAATTAAACTGATCTCTTCTTAAGTCCTGTCCAATCACACCTTTTTCCGAAGATCCAAATGATTTGCAAACTCAAAGTCCCGCTCACTTCCTCGTAGAAGACACTTTCAGAAGTTTACTAAATTCAGATATAAGCAGGGTCAACAGGATGTTCATTTGGCAATATAAGATACAATTCAATAAGCAGAACCTTTGGCAGAAATCGTATAAGGAATACCTGAACAAACTTAATACCAGAACAAAGTGGCAACAAAAGTTAGTTATTAGCTATTATTATTAGTTATTAGCTAAACTATTGTTTTCTCAACTGAAAAGGAAGCGAAGTAGCTTTTGTGAATTCATTATCTTCCTTATAGATATGGCGTTCTTTATTATCTCAATCATCCAGATATCCTATAATTTCGTATTAACAGATATTAATAATAATAGAAATGTTTATTTGATTCTTGAATACAACACATCAACCGTGAACAGATGAATTTTTTATGTCGAGGATTCCAATGGCATTTCCTAACGACATAATTCTTAGCCAATCTTTGATTTTCTTTTTGAACTCTTTCAGAGAAGAAGTATCTTCAATTGCTTATATATAATACTAAATAAATAATTGCTTCGCCATTTTGGACCTCCCAAAATGCAGGCGGCCGAAGGCCGCATTTTGGCAAACTTACAAAGCCGAGATAAAGAGATCGGCCCCGAATCGCGGGGCCCGAAGGGCCCCGTCGATCGCCCGCGTCCTTTCCGTAGTGCTTAGGCTACGTCTCGCCTCGATCCGAGACGCCGATTTTCGATATCGAACGTTTAAAGTTTGACGTTTCTCCGGAATTCGTGAAAACGGCAGCATTTCCGACGCTTAAGAACCATTTTCGCTTGAATCCAACTAGCATTCACGTGACCGCCTCTCGAGCCGACAGTTGGACGGGTCGAATTCTATCGAGAAGCATCGCCACCGCGAGGCCCAACGAGTAAAGTAGTTTTCTACCGATTTCGCACAAACTACAGATTGACACTATCGACAGTGAGCAGCAGATGGCGCGCCCGTTCGACAGTGGCAGGGACGAGCTCAGCACTTGACGCGTCGCGTACCATAGATAAAGGATGCGTTCGGTTCAATCGCGTACCGTTCGACAGAGGCAGGGACAGGCTTTGCACTCATCGTGGTTCGGGAAACTATATTTTCATCGATCTATAGTTTTCACGGATCTATTTAATAGGCGGGGGAGCCTCTCACTAGTATATAATACTAAATAAATAATTGCTTCGCCATTTTGGACCTCCCAAAATGCAGGCGGCCGAAGGCCGCATTTTGGCAAACTTACAAAGCCGAGATAGAGAGATCGGCCCCGAATCGCGGGGCCCGAAGGGCCCCGTCGATCACCCGCGTCCTTTCCGTAGTGCTTAGGCTACGTCTCGCCTCGATCCGAGACGCCGATTTTCGATATCGAACGTTTAAAGTTTGACGTTTCTCCGGAATTCCTGAAAACGGCAGCATTTCCGACGCTTAAGAACCATTTTCGCTTGAATCCAACTAGCATTCACGTGACCGCCTCTCGAGCCGACAGTTGGACGGGTCGAATTCTATCGAGAAGCATCGCCACCGCGAGGCCCAACGAGTATAGTAGTTTTCTACCGATTTCGCACAAACTACAGATCGACACTATTGACAGTGAGCAGCAGATGGCGCGCCCGTTCGGCAGAGGCAGGGACGAGCTCAGCACTTGACGCGTCGCGTACCATAGATAAAGGATGCGTTCGGTTCAATCGCGTACCGTTCGACAGAGGCAGGGACAGGCTTTGCACTCATCGTGGTTCGGGAAACTATATTTTCATCGATCTATAGTTTTCACGGATCTATTTAATAGGCGGGGGAGCCTCTCACTAGTATATAATACTAAATAAATAATTGGTTTGCCATTTTGGACTTCCCAAAATGCAGGCGGCCGAAGGCCGCATTATGGCAAACTTATAAAGCCGAGATAAAGAGATCGACGGGGCCCGAAGGGCCCCGTCGATCGCCCACGTCCTTTCCGTAGTGCTTAGGCTACGTCTCGCCTCGATCCGAGACGCCGATTTTCGATATCGAACGTTTAAAGTTTGACGTTTCTCCGAAATTAGCGAAAACGGCTGCATTCCCGACCCTTAAGAACTATTTTCGCTTCACATGGACTTCAATTCACGTGATTGCCTTTCGAGCCGACAGTTGGACGGGTCGAATTCTATCGAGAAGTTTCGAAGTATAGTAGTATTCTACCGATTCTACCGATTCCGCGAAAACTACGATTGACCGTGAGCAGATGGCGCGCCCGTTCGACAGAGGCAGGGACGGGCTCAGCACTTGACGCGTCGCGTACCGTTCGACAGAGGCAGGGACAGGCTTTGCACTCATCGTGGTTCGGGAAACTATATTTTCATCGATCTATAGTTTTCACGGATCTATTTAATAGGCGGGGGAGCCTCTCACTAGTGATATCCTATATTATGTGAAGGGTGCTAGGTATTCATGAGATCTTTGTCCTATTGTCTTCACTGTTCGAGGAAAAGATATCCAATTTCCTCTATTTCTAGTTGCGTGCTGATGCTGATTGAAATTCCAGAAAGTAGCTCGGTCACGACTTGTATTGGGGAACAATTTGAAATTCGTTAATTCACGCCGAGTCAAATGAGCTGCACTGATGATAGGATCTTATAAGATCGAAAAAGCTGTATGCAGATTTTGAGTCGGGGTGACTAGACGTTTTCTATAATTCATCGTTGGACTGTAAATGTAGAATTCGCGCTGCAATGCGTATAACCAGCTCCCTTGGAAAGTTGTTTGATAATTTTTCAAATTAATGAAGAATTTTCCATGTTCTATTTATGTCATGTACAGGTTGTTCCATTTTGGGTATTTTGAATGGTATCTCCGTTATTTTTGAATATAGAGGGTTGCGGTTTTCGCGACACAGTGCTGCTTTTTCGTAAAACTGAAGATGCATCAACAGAATTTCAATAGCCCTCTCAGTTTTTTATATACAGGGCATTTTGAAAATGTTGCATTTTGGTATCCCCGTCGTATCGCCGTTATCATTCATCTTATCGAAAAGGTAATATAACATTCTTATAGATTTTTTCCGTAGAATGCAGTAGTGTAGATAATTTTTGTTACATATTCACTATTTTCGAGTTATAAAGCAAACTTATGTTTTTTTAAATGGAATACTCTGTATATTTATAGACTATAAAATTTGTTTTTTTTTACCTTTGAAAAATATATGATAGTGTAAACTTTTTCTCAGAAACGCGCAAATAAAGGACAATTTCCTGAATTCAAATGCATAATTTAATAGAATGGATATTGTTCACGAAAAATAAATGGCAAACCAATATCATCGGATTTTGGATCGACTTTTAGTTCATAAAGGTGTTTATTTTCGTTCTCTTGGAATTATTATTTAATTCATATTAATCAGTGTCTTCGAATGATACCACAAAACTCACTAAGGCAGATTGCTTGTGCGTGAGTTGTAAAGATTCATCTAACCTAACTTATTTGCTTATTTAAATTTTGTAAGAGTATGTACCGAAGCAACACAACTTAGCATCACTAGTATTTACTTTCGCATGTCTACTATTCTGACGAGTTCATCTTTAGGGTATTCTGCAATAAATTCATTCAATTTTTTCTTGAACTGGTGTATACTACGGACTTCTGTTAAGGCCTTGGGTAGAATCTGATACATTCTCGGTGCTAAATAGGAGAAATTGCTTTGGCCAACCGCTTTTGTTGAAAATGGACGTAATATATTCAATTTTTTTCGAAGGTAATTTTCAATAAATTATGGTCCATCCAATCTTTGATAGCTTTCATGTCATTTTCAGCTTGGTCTTTGAATTCTTCACATGGATTACATTAATAAATTCAAATTCACGTGTACCAATGGAATCTAGCTCGCCAGAGAGTATTTCAATGGTATTTTTTTGTATATAATTTACATCTCTGAGGTACTGATCCATTCTCAAATGCGATTCAACAATAGTATAATTAGTTTTAAACAATTAGGACAATAAGAAACACGAACACAACAAGAATATTACCGTTCAGTTAAACTGCGTGTTCTCATTTTCAGTTTTCTCTCTTTGGGCTCCGTCGGAGTTTTGATTTTTTGCTGCACACCTCTGTTTGTTTGTTTGGGTTTTGCACCTTGTTTTGGAAGTTCTTGATGATACGCTACCGCTATTGGCGTACTTGGTGCACTTTGTGGCTTGTCTGTAGTATTGTTCAAAGTTTCTTCTTGATTATCCAACTCTTCCGCCGTGTACACCCTACCATCCACGTATAGTCGGTTTCCCCTTATGTAACAATTACTACTTCCTTTGTTTCCCCTTGCTAGGTTTAGATGTTTCCGTAGAACGCTGTTCTCGTATCTTTGCTTGATGGTTAGGTCACTAGCAATAGAGATTCTGGTGCCTCTCAAGTTTCTTGTGTTTTTAAGTATTGCGGCTTTTTTTAGAAATGATGTGTATTCAATTTTGATAGGTGGATTGTTTGTTTTTCCAAGTGGATTAAAATTGTTCAGGTCACTTCTCGTATCTTTGCTTGGTTGTTAAGTAACTAGCAATAGAGATTCTGGTGCCTCTCAAGTTTCTTGTGTTTTGAACTATTGCGGCTTTTTTTAGAAATTATGTGAATTCAATTTTGATAGGTGGATTTTTTGTTTTTCCAAGTGGATAAAAGTTGTTGAGGTCACTTTCAGCGATGTTCACATCAACTAATTTTTTATTTCCCTTCTGATGTAGTCCACTGTAATCCTGGCTCTGTGGTCAGTCCGAAAATGATAATGTTATTTTCTTAGACTTTCTTTCTAGATTCTCGATTTTCTTTATTAATTGTTCGTTTTGTATTTCTATTTTATTAGTTCTCCTATTTGAATCTTCAATTTTCATTGCTAATTTCACCTCTATAGCTTCCACGAGAGCTTTCAGTTCTTGTTTGCTTCTTATTATCTCTTCCAGGATATTTTCATTCGTAATGGACATGTTCACTTTTGTTCTTAATATTTATGGTAGTGTGTGGTCCCCTTCAGAATGTGGGATTATCTGATAAGAAATATTACTACTTATCATCCACAAAAAATGATATGAATATTGAGTGACTAATGCGCTTCTTCAGGTATCCGTCTACTCACCCAGCACATGCCTCCTTTTTTCTTTGATATGATGTTTTTTGTCCTTTCAGGTTATTGTGAGGTGGAATGAATGCGCCAATAGATGACTTCACAAAACCAATTTTATGAGAACTTCAGAATTTTTAATATTATCTTTAGGTTGCGTATCATCTATAGGTACTTTCTCCCGATATCAAACTCGTTCTTTTAGCTTCAATTTTCACCACTCGTTTTCGCGTTTAACTAAGAGCTCACTATTGAGGTGCACGTCGTTGTTGACTCAACCTCGTGCTGCATGACAAGTAATATTGTGCAGCTAGTGAATTGATGAAAATGGACAGAGTGTCGAAGTTTGAAAGAATGGTCGTATTTCGAAACTATTCATATATTTATTACACACTAATTACAAATTCAGGACAAGAATGTATCTGTATATACATTAAAGTACTTTCGATTGTATCGTTCACAGAAAAACTGTCTTGTACTGTCGTATGCTTCTCTTAATGAGCATAGTTGGTACCTGTACTGAAAATAGGGGATTTTCATTCGAATCTTTCACGTCACTGGTTGACGAATATGAGTAGCACTTTCTGAATATTGGAAAATCCAGGTTTACCGTTGTCTTTGTCGGTCTCCAAGACTGGTCTGTCTTCTGATGAGTGCTCTACGGAACGTGCTAGTAAACGGATTGGTGGCATTGTCCTCTGGTTCACAATTGATCCCTTATGACAGAGTTATTAGACTGTAGGTTCTAATACTCCGTAGTAAATGTGGTGATACAATGGAATATAAGTATTATAGATAACCATAAAACTATAAAATATGAAATGAAACGGCATTGTCTGTAGGGACTAAAACTCTGAAAGAACTTTTCTGATAGGAAAATAGACATTACACAAACATGTAAATATACAAGATATTAGATCCCTATTGCGACGCAACATACCGCCCGCCATTGATCGCTTGCGATTAATTATAAACGTAAATGTCTGTAAATTGTCTTAGTTATTAAGTTCGTATAGGTAGAAGTGCTATCTTTTTCACTGATCGCTTAAATATAACCCTCACAACGCGCACGATAACGTCATCGCCAGGATGAGTATCTACGATGCGTCCAAGAGGCCACTGCAACGGTTGTGTGTTATCTTCTTTTAAGAGAACCATGTCATCAACTCTACATGATCATCGTTTTTTGATAACCATTTTCGTCTGTTGTTCAACTCATTTAAGTTTTTCTTGTGCCATTTCTGCCAAAAATGTTGTTTCAGCTTTTGTAAATATTCCCACTTAGATAGCCTGTTTGTTGGAGTATTTGTAAAATCAACGTCTAGTACGTTTATTAGTGAATCATTGATGAGGAAGTGAGCAGGAGTTAGGGCTATTAAATCGTTTGGATAAGTGAAAATAGGTATTAATGGACGAGAGTTAATAATAGCTTCAATTTCAATAACGTATTTATTGCATTCTTCGAACGTCAAAACTGTATTACCGACTGAGCATAAAATGACTTTTGTGTTTAAAACTATTTTTAAAGGTCTATACCTTTTAAAGTTTCGCGGAAAAGATTTATTCTGAATAACTTTGATAATTCGAATTTTAGCTACTTGAATTTCATGGGCAGAAGGAGTGTCCTTTCGGGTTTTGTCATGCAATTTTCCATGGAAAGTGAATAATATGCTATGACTCCAAATAATCTCGAAATTGACAAAAGTATAGTGAGAAATGATTGATCGTTTGGAATTTCCATGTATGGATATTTTACAAATCGACTATCAATCGCAAAATACTGTTGATGCGAAATGTAACTTGTATTTTTTAATTTTAATAGATTTTGATTCGAGGATAAAACAACTTGTCTACCTATCTATTACGGCATGTATTGTCTGAAAGCTGTTCAGCCTCTGCTTCAGATAAAATTATTGTCTCTGGAATCTCCTCGTTTTCCCATAATCTAGATATGTTGCTATGAATTAAACTTAATGATAATTTGCAAGTAATTATTTTAGCCATGGGATCATCGTTTGTGATTTCACTGGCTATAACCCATACGGCTGCTTCATTTGCTTTTGATTAATGCATCAATCTCTGATGATTTATAATAAGTTGAGTCTGCTAAGGGTAAGTTTCGCGGGATATCCAGTCTTTTTGAATTGATGTGTTGCGCAGGCAATGGCGTAGAAACGTTGAGAAGTACTAAAAAACTTAACTTAAATTGATACTGTCCGTTCGTCGAAGCAATTCAACATTGACCTTTTGATAAGTCGTGGTTTCCATTTGATTAATTTCTACAAATGGAATATCTGTTTTCGTACATTTTGATTTAAGAACGCTTGCAAGTTTGTTAGAAATAAAATTGGCTTCACAAGCCCAATTTTATATTCTAACTGATTTATTCCACAGATTTCTAAGACTCTTTTGTCGAGATAGTGACAGCAAGATTGGGTTTCCGTAAGTTCTGTGCAGCGATGGGTGCCATCAAAATTCTTACGACGACACACAAAACATTCAAGAATGACTCTGCATTAGACTTTCTACTGCACGTTATGAGGACGAAGGAGAACCAATTGTTAAACAGAATCGTGACCGGTGACGAAACCTGGATTAAGTACGTGAACCCTGAGACAAAAAGAACAATCAAAGATGTGGGCACATTCAGATTCGCCTACCAAACCAAAAAAAGCCCGGCAAGATTTTTCTGCCAGAAAACTGATGGCAACGGTGTTTTGGGATGCCAAAGGGGTGTTGTTGGTTGAATTCATGGAACGTGGGACGACCATTAATCAAGACGTGTACTGTGAAACACTAAAAACATTACGACGGGCTATACAGAACAAACGCCGTGGTATGCTGACTTCCGGTATCGTTTTCTTGTACGATAACGCCCGTCCTCACTCTGCTCGCAGAACAACAGCCCTTCTTGAGTCCTTCAAGTGGGACGTTTTCAACCATCCACCTTACAGCCCAAATCTGGCGCCAAGCGATTATCACCTCTTCATGCATATGAAGAAATGGCTCGGGTCCCAGCGGTTTGATGACGACGAAGAGCTCAAAGATGCGGTCACAGGCTGGCTCAAGGCACAAGCGGGTGATTTTTATGCAGAAGGAATTTCAAAGCTTGTGAAGAGATACGATAAGTGCCTCAATCGTTATGGAGACTATGTCGAAAAATAGTGCAAAGATGTAGTTGTAAGATGTATATATTAAAATATTTTTACTTAACTTGGTGTATTTTTTTCAATCAACCGGAGGTTAGTTTCTGAATTGCCCTCGTATATAATGCTTGAATTTCAGTATTGGGGTTAAGATTGGCATTTGATATTGAATTCAGATGATTAGCAGAATTTGTTTCCAAATTTTCGCACGCAATATTTGGTTGAACATTTGATGTACCTTGCCGATCTAGATTTAGTGATGTGTGATGTTTTTCACCGCATTTTTTACACGTTTTGCCCGTGCGGATGTCGGGGAGGTTCGCTGATGAGATGTAATTGATCAGAGAGGACCAAGCTCTCTGACTTTTAATCCTCTCACCACCTGTACCCTCTTTAAATATTCTATGGATGGCCTCATGGGCTAACCTGTCGATCACTAGATGTAGAGGTGTGTGATCTGTAATAATCTCAAGTGCCCTAGTTGGGCACGTTCTCATATCTCTCGTGATATACACACAGGCCAGCATTTGTACTTTGTCGAGCATTTTCCTTGTACTTGCCTGACCTGCTTTTGCATGCCAGACTACTGTCCCATAAGTAATTATTGGTTTCACAATTATGACGAATATCCATCGAAGTATTTTAGGGTTACAGCACCAGTTTTTACCAGATATTATTTTACACGCCATCAGAGCCCTTGGTGCTGTACTAGCAACGATATCAATATGTTTGTTCCACAGAATCTTGCTGTCCAGGGTTATTCCCTGATATTTAACTTCAGACTTCCATTCTATGGTTCTCCATTTGATAGTGAGGGATTACATGGCAGGAAGTTTTCTTTTCCGCGTGAAAGGAATTACTGTGGTCCTGGTTGGGTCAATATTCAGCCCCACTGCTCACTCCCCTCCTGTAGTAAATCACATCTCCATTTGATAGTAGGGGATTTCATGGCAAGAAGTTTTCTTTTCCGGGTGAAGAATTCACTGTGGTCCTGCTTGGGTTAATATTCAGCCCCACTGCTCAATAACTCTGAGGCCCTCCTCTTAGCCCAGTCAATGAAGGTAAAAAAAACAAGATTTGTCGCAACTAATTAGAGGAAAGCTGAATTTTTGCAGGGTGTTAGCACATAAAATATACACTTAAAAAACACGAAGTCCCGACCCCTACTCCTCTTGCTTTCCCCCCACCTCCTCACAATATTATAAACAGAATATATTATATTGATTTTTTATGTAGATAGCTCAGTTTCATAGTAATACTTAATTATATACAGAAAACTGTAACTACAAAGAACAAAAAGTAACTTCAACGAATTATAGCTTTTTATCATTCGTCATAGGAAGAAATGTTTCGAACAAAACTTATAGATAATTCAATTGGCTTCAAAATGATGGGTCTAATAACACTTGCCGTTAAAAATATGCCTTCATAGAGAGCGGTGAAACAGTCGTGGACACCGCGCTGCCGGTCCCAGCAGGACCGTTAATGCTAACCGCTAAAGTGCACCGCTGCTAATACTGCTATTGATGATCTTGAATAATCATTCGGTTGAAATGGAGTAACAATGTAATGATGTTCTCTTTAAGTTTTCACTACCACAGTTCAATGTTTTGCTATACAAGTTTATGGTTCTCTGGTGTTACTAATAGTCTACGAAATAGTGTCAATGCTTGGCAAACTAATTAAGATTTGAAGTAAATATATCAAGAAGAGTACATTTTATTTGATTATTTCCTGCGCAGCGGATACAATTAATGTTCAATTTTACTTCGTGTTCAATATTGTCTTTTTTAAGAAATTAATATTATAAGTAGTCCACTTCTAACATTTCGCTAATTAGGCCAAAATATTGGTAAAAATCATTCCCAGTACAGTGTTCACACATAGACGTGCAATCGAAACAAGCATTACGGCAGCTACAGTTTGTAACATATAATTTACAATTTTACAATAATAGCAAGATATCATTAGGAGAAGTGCACTTGGAGAGTCATTGATGAAATAGCTAAATTCAATAGGAAAATTAACTCATGGGAGAGGAATAACTCAGAGCACTTTGAATAAATGGGTATTAGGTTCGCCTTCATTTTTACGACTAATTGAGGGCTTTAGAAGTTTCCTAGGGTTTGGCTACAACAATCACGAGCAACATGTAGAGCCAAGAGAAAGCCGTAAATCAAGGGACCTACAATATATGTCAAAGATCAAAGATTGGCTGAGTCAGCACAACTAGTGCTTGTAGCACTAGTGAATTGATCTCTTCCGACGGAAATAATTTTTGACATTTCTGTTAATTGATATGAAGCAAATGAAGTCCACTTAAAATCAATTTAAAAATATGGTGGTAAAAATTTTCAATGAAATGAAGATACATATTAAATATATGGTTAAAACGCAGGCGAGTTTCAAGTCTATCAAAGTTAGATGTAAAGAAGATTCAATAAACTCCCAGCAAATATTCAATAGAATTATATGCATCTATGACAGCCCTGTTAAATTGAAATCTTATTCCGAGTTCAAATTAGCATCGCACCCACCTTCATTACTTGACGATACATTACTACGAAAAGGTATGAAAGCATCGTTCCTGAAACTATTCGAAGGTGCGATTGTCCAAGAAATCTTTAAGGCAAATGAAGCTGTTTTTCTGATAGATGAAAGATAATTGTTACATGCAGTGGTTTGGAAAATACGAACAAAATCACTTTCAAGGGAATAGTGGACTCATATTTAAAATATGTGCTTGGTAAGTATGGAAATAAAGGTACAGTAGTTTTCGATGGGTATACCAACCACGAAACTACAAGAACAAGGAAGAGAATCAAAGTCATTTTCCCACACAATTTTTTGTGGTGATAATACAATTTGCACAACACAACAAGCAGACTTTCTAGCAACTCCTCAAAACAAGAAGGGGCTAATAGAAGCAGTTACAACGCGGTTTGTTTCTGGAGGTATTAACCTGGTTTTTGCGGAAGATGACGCCGATACTGTCATTGTCGACCAAGCAATTGAGTACATGCAAAGTAATAATACTACTGTTGTTGTGCGAGCTGATACAGATCTCTTGGGTTTACTTATGTTGTAGATTTTTGGCTTTCTCTTGGCTCTACATGCTGCTCATGATTATTGTAGTTTAATCCTAGAAAACTTCTGATGGCCTTACTTAGTCGTGAATATGACGTTGCTCGTAATACCCATTTATTTAAGGTGCTATGAGTTTCCCATGAGTTGATTCTCATATTGATTTTAACGATTTCATTAATGACTTTCCAAGAGAACTTTTCCTACTAAAAGCTTGCAATTGTAAAACATTGTGTGTTACAAACTGTAGTTGCCGTAATGCTTGGTTCGATTGCACGTCTATGTGGACACTGTAGTGGAATGATTTTAACCAATATTTGGACCTTATCAACAAAATGTAGGAAGTGAACATCTTACGAAAGACAATATTAAACACAAAGTAAAATTAAACACTAAAAGAAGCCGCTGCGTAGGAAATAATTAGTTGGAATGTACTTTCCTTGAATATGTTAGAAATGTTAGAAGTGAACTACTTATTATATTAATTTCTCAACAAAGACAATATTGAACACAAAGTGAAATTGAACATTAATAGTATCCGCTGCGCAGTAAATATTGTTAAATGTACTTTTCGTGATATATTTATTTCAAAACTTAATTAGTTTGACATTATTTCGTAGACTATCAGTATAACACCAGAGAACCATAAATTTTTATAGCAAAAAATTGAACTATGATAGTGAAAACTTAAAGAGAACGTCATTACATTGTTACTTCATTTCAACGGAATGACTATTCAAGATCATTAATAGCAGTATTAGCAGCGGTGCATTTTAGCGGTTAGCATTAACGGTCCTGCTAGGACCGGCAGCGCGGTATCCACGACTGTTTCACCGCTCTCTATGAAGGCATATTTTTAACGGCAAGCGTTATTAGACTCATCATTTTGAAGCCAATTGAATTATCTATAAGCCTATATAGTAGTTAATCCACTACTTGGCTCCATAGAAGGGAGATATCACTCCACACTTAGGTTTTCTTCGAGTGGCTTTGACAGAGATGGATTTATTACCCACCGGTGTCTCAGCTGTCCTCGATGTCAACACTTTATACGTCCATCGTACAATGGAATCATCCACCCCTCGTCTTCTTGAGTGCTTATCTGACAGACACATGTGTTTTGTTGTCAAAAGCCCCAGATATATCCAGGAAAGTACACATTACGATTTATTTGTTATGCAGAGTTTTCTGGATTACTTCAGTCAGCTGATACAGAGCGGTCTCTGTTGATTTCCCCGCCAGGTAGGCATGCTGACATTTGAGAAGAGGTGTTTCCTCCAGATTCTCCATTCTAATGTAGATATCCACTCTTTTCTCCATCGTTTCAAGTACAAACGATATTAAGATCTAGGGTCAGTCCCGTATTTTTTCCCTATTTTTGGAATGAAGGTTACTCTTGCCCTTCTCCATTCTTTAGGTGATTGGTCCTATACTAAGCTGATTCTTGATATCTCCAACAAATGAGGAAGAATCTCTTCCACCACTTTCTGCAGAAGTAACGGAAAACCTCCCATCCACTCCTGGGAATTTATACGACTGAAAGGTGCTTATTGTCCCTTCAAGCTATTGGCTTGTAAATATTTTCCTAGCAATATCCTAGTCCTCCTTTCGGGAGTTCTTGATGTGCTCCATTTTTGTTTCAATACTGCTTACGAGTTCACTACCTGAAAAGTGCGTTTCTTGAGCGACATTGTATGGTTAGCTCCCCCTCTTACCATGATTTTCTTTAGTCTAGCTGCTATATGAGTTGAAGTGTTATTTTCATAAAAGGCTTGAAAATTATGCTTCTTTGCCTTCCTGATCTCCTTATTGTACTGAGTGAGTTTGTCAGTGTACCCCTGCCAGTTGCAGTCTCGTTTGTCCCTGTTGAAGAGCCGACGGACCTCCTTTCTGAGGTTTGACAGGTTCTTGTTCTATCAAAAGCTTTCTTTCTTGATTGAGCCTTATTCAATGAGCAACTGAAGTGAAAAGCCTCCATAATTGTCACACTGACCTGCTCGACTATTTGTTCCAGATCGTAATGAGAGTGCTTTGCCCCAATTGTTTCGATCAGCTTTAGATTATATGTCAGATAAAGAGACTAATCCATCTTTCTAGTATTTCAAACTGGGGGCTACGAGGTGGTATCTGCCTCTACCTTGAACTCGATTATCCTATGATCAGAGAGTGATGGTTCGTCCATCACACTCCATGAAGTGACGTTTTTCCTGGCAGCAACATTAGAAATTGTTACGTAAAGGACCTATTCTCTTGCTCTCTTGACCAAAGTGGGCGTTGTCCCCACATTTAGGGTCTCGAAGTTGTTAGCTAAGATATATTCAAGTAAGCCCTCACCTCTGGTATTATTGTTCGTACTTCCCCAAACAATATTATGCGCGTTGTCATCACAGCCAATTATGATTGGTAGCCGTTTGCTGTTGCAGTATTGCTGGTGTAACACACGATAAAATTATTCTCAATGTGTTCCATTGTAATAAAATGACAAACAAAGATCCAAAGTTGTAATGAATGAAATTATACATTTTCACCTGTAATTATTTTCGACATAAAAATTTTTTCCATTCAACAGCATTCGAATTAAAAATAAGTCTTGGGTGTCGAAATGCTCGCTTCGGCGGGTAGCAACTTCAAGTCGAGACTTGTCCGCAACAGGTCGCGACTGGCTCAAGGCCTTCGCAAAAAAAATTGAAGAAATTGAGCTCGGGGATTGAACCTCTATTTCAGGAAACCAATGGTCACTGCTCCACCAAGCATTAAAAAAAAATTGAACAATCCAGCGCAAAGAACGAACGTCTATATTAGGAGTCCAACACTATCAAGCTTGAAAAAAATTCATACTGTAGAAATCCGCATGTAGAATTGAACCTCTATATTAGGAGTCCAACACTATGTTCACTGCTCTGCCAAGCATAAAAAAAAAATTTGAAAAATCGAACTCGGGGATTGAACCCAGTATATTCAGAATCCAATGTTCACGGCTCTTAAAAGAAATTCAAATTGACAAAATTCAATCGCTATTAAAATAATAAAATTTCATTTTAATTTTCAGGCTGAAGATTATGATATCATCGAAGTAGGGGATTTTATCAGAGTGATAAGAGTATACGATTTATATATTTTTCAATCGCGGAATATTCAACCTCTTGTATCTCAAAAACGTCATGTTTCTCGTATAATTATTGCGACAAACTCTCAAATTTCTTGTTATGAATAATGTATGTAGAATGTGCGTGTCAGCCAATAATGTTTTTATTATTTTTGCATTGAATAAACTGTGGTGAGTAGATCAGTAGGTCAATGTTACGATTGTATTCCATATCAGATGAAGAATGTTATAGCTTATACTTTATATTGTTTGTAAACTACCTGCAAGTACGATACACTTACTCTGCAAGTATGTGAGGCCAAGGCCGATATATTGATAAACACTGATATATAATCAGAGGGAATCTAAGATAGGAGTAAGTAAGGCTGAGAGACACTCGTCACGCTGGCCGAGGGTTTAGCGATAAGTCCATAGTCTAATATAAATAAAGACCAAAGTATAGTATGAACCTGTGTTTCATTTAACCACCTGGACCAGGCATTACATATATTACATTTACTTTAACAAATGTACGGGGACGTACCAGACTTAATTCTTTAAATTCAAATATCGGATTATAATATGGTTCGAATTGACTGACGTCATTTCATTATCATGTTAATTTTCGTAGGTGACGGATTTGTCAACACACTAATAAATAAATTGCCGATTGAGTTACATTTACCCGGTTATTCGTATTGTGGACCTGGTACCAAGTTAGAAGAACGTCTTCGTAGGGGTGATCCGGGGATTGATAAACTCGTCGAAGCTTGTAAAGAACACGACATTTCCTACTCAAAAAGCAAAGATCCAGCTGTTAGACATAAAGCCGATCAAATTCTCGAAGATAAAGCTTGGGAAAGTCGAAGGACGCTTAATTCGAAGAAAAATCTCACGCTCTTATGGTTACTGGAATTATGAAGGCTAAACGAAAACTAGGAATGGGTCTCAAAAAGTCGTTCAAAATGAGTGTTTTTCCCTGTTGCCAAAATGTTGAAAATAGAAGGTATTGAAGAAAATCTGAAAAAGTTTTCTATTAAGGCACTTAAAGCAGCAAGGCTTGCAATTAAGAAAGCGGGTGGTCGTAGAAAAAAAAAGTACCAATAATTATTCCATTCGAATCAAAATCAGGGGGTCTTTTACCCTTAGTTCCAATATTCGCTGGACTATCTGCTTTGGGAATACTTTTGAGTGGATGTAGCGCTGTTGCCAAAACTTTAGTTGACGCTAAAAATGCTACTAAAAAGTTGGAAGAGGAACATCGCCATAACAAAGCTATGGAATCTATAGGTAAAGGGCTCTTCGTGAACAAATCTAAACGAGGATATGGACTTCTACGATTATGAAATTGAAAGTTATGCGAGAAATATACCTCACTTCAGCGGTGTATTTAAGCGTGATAATCTACCCAAAAAATCGTGGAAAAAGAAATGTGGGGTGATCAACATGGATTCTTGGGGACCTGACAGCCATTGGATAGCTCAAACAAAAAACGAAAATGTTTATTTTGATAGTTTTGGTAATTTGAAGTCGCCGAAGGAGTTGGCGATTCACTTGAACGTTAAAATACTATATAATAGAGATCAATATCAGACATATAATACTGAAAATTGTGGAAAATTGTGTTAAGAATTTTTTCAGAATGAAATAATATAAATATTGACTATTAGTTTCATTTTCATCAGTCATGTCTGTGAAATTCGCACTTCAACGTTATCCATTGATTTCGTTTCTCTAATCGAATTGGAAGAAAATTGCCAGTACGGGCTTGAATTGATCGTATTCTATTCATATAATACAATACCGAATATAGACGATAATACTCAGTTTTACTATTTTGACAAGAAGCAAGCAAGCCCAACTATACCTACTGGTACATATGAGATAACAGATATCGAAGATTATTCGAGAAAACATTTGCTATCTGAAGAAGAACGAAAGAAGGAGGATACTTCCAAATAAATATTTTTCCTGAGACCAAATAATAAATTTCAAACTTTAAGGAGCGAGATATTTCACAAGTCATACTCTATCGATTTTATGGAGAAAAATTCCTTAGGAAGGCTATTGGCGTACTTAGGTAAGCGATACGCCCCCTACCGGTGTAGAATACCGCAATAACGCATAGGCCATAGATTGCTTTGTTTACATCTGTTCACGTGTATTTTATATGAGAAGTTATGGAGTTTTAATAGTGTTTAATTTTGTTTGGGATCGTTTACAAACGTTCAGAAGAGATGAATCACTATTGCTGTGTATCCTATTGTTCATCTTGGGCAAAAAAAACTTCGAATATAGCTTACACATCTTCCCGAAAGCTGGACAATTCAAAGTTGTATTCCAAACAAAATTGGGAAACACGGAAATGATGGACAGAAGAAAGGCGTGGATTCATAACTTGAAGATTGAAAAAAAGTGTCTGAACATAAGAGAGTTGTTCTTTACAGTTTTCTGAGAATAATTATTTTCCTGCAGTAAGTTTGTGGATTTTTCCATATAGAATTATACCAACTGATGATGTGCAATTTTCAGATAATCGAAAACGTAGGGTTTTTGAAGTCCAATGCTATTCCAACGAAAAATCTTCCACTTTTATAGGAATCTGAACCTGAGCCATCATCCAGAGATTCTAGGTTATTGTATTTTTTTCATCTAACAACCAGAGATACTATTGAAATAATAATAATAAATAATGTTTATTGGCACAACCAAAATAACAGTTTATCATAACATCAAGAATATGAAATAAAACTTGACTCTATAGCTACGTAAAAACTGAAATATTCAATTATATAACCAGGAAAACAGAGATTCTATTAAAAAAAACCAGGCTCTCAGAAGTCCACCGTACTTTTAGGAGAGCTTTTATACGTCAGGAAAATTCAAAAAATATAATAACTCATTACGTTCAAACCATTCACGCAGAGTATTCATGTTAATTCTTCTTTTATTTCATGTTGTTTCTTCCAGTTTTGTTAGTAAGTACTTAGTTTTGTCCATTATACTCAAAACCTCTTCAGTTGATAATGAAAGTAGACATTTCAGAGATGTTTTTTTGAAACTTTTGAAAGTGTTTTTTTACTTTTCAAATAAATAGGTGTTCTATCATACAGCCTTTTCATGATGTATACATAGTTCCTCTAACCAATTAATTTATTCGTCTTCTCCTTTATATTATTATTGATTCTTATGTTCAATGATAAAAACGAAGCTGAACGTTCGAAAACTCAAAATGAAATGAACGTATATATCATAACCAAACAATGTAAACAAACAGTTAATGGCCCATGCTGTAGTACTGATATTAGCCGTTCCAGCGCTATGATCTTAATTTCAGACGCCAATTGAGGTTCTCCGATAAGATTTTAGAAGCTGGCAAGGTTCATGAGTCAGATTTGCCTGTGAAAATCGTTAAAGTTAGAACTATACATATAGATAGTAATATCAGCGAGGGAGCATTTTACATTTTCGAATTTTAAGTGAACGTAGACCTAGGTTACGCGATAGATGAAACGCCTAGAAATTTAATTTACCTTCCTGTGTTGAAGAAGAAGATATATAATATAACTTTGAATATTCTGGATCAATATTTTAAACTGGTTAATTTTAGAGGTGAATAAATTATAGTTAGATTTGAACTTAAAAATGGTATTGACTTTAACCTTCAAGTAAAAAAATACAGGTGCAAGAGTACAGAAACCATTAGTCATTCAACAGCTATCCAAATCTCACCTGAAGTTAGAACATAAAATATCTTTACAATGTATAGGTCATGTTATCCGGCCAGGCTTTCGATCTCTACCACCCTCTCGTCAATAATGATTCAATCGTCAGAGTTGAAAGTCGGACATATTTACCATTTTTCGTTTTGAAAATAACGACACCACCGAGATCGGTATCAATAGACCTGATGTTTGGCTTCTCATGGACGATGCAGCAATCATTATCAGAGGAAAATTGACTAAAACTGCAGGTGCAGGAGATGTTTCCTTGGTGAATAACGCAGGAGCTTTCCTTTTCGATTCAATATCTCACGAGCTGTGTGGAAGCGAGATATATACAGTTAAAGATCCAGGACTTGTTAGTACTGTACGAGGATTTTTATGTTACGAGAAAGCTGAAATTCGCGAACTTGCTATTGCAGGATGGAATTATCCAAACGCTGCTATTACAAATCAAGATGGAAGCTTTAATTTACGAATACCGCTGGGTCATCTCCTGAATATATTCAACGATTCTCGAAAGGCTATTTGTGGAAAAAAGCTAATTCTTTTCGTTCGGGATCGCAATGACAAGAATGCAATGCTGGTCAGTCCTGCAGTGGGAGAAGCTGTAGGGGAAATTACTATTCAGAGTATGGAATTAAGAGTTAAATATATTTATCCATCAGATCCTCTCAAATTAGAACTTCTTCAATCAATCAAAATGGATAGATCCGTTTCAGTGCCGTTCAGACGTTGGGAGTTGCATGAACTACCTGTTCTTACACAAGGTTCCACTAACGAAGTATGGAACGTGAAAACTGGATCAATTATCGAATGCCCTCGATATGTAATTTGTTGCTTCCATGAAAATAGAAAAGACGATGATATTAAAGATCCAAACTATCTAGATTACAATGACGTATCAGATGTGAGACTACTTTTGAATGGTGAATATAAACCCCCAAGAAAACCTGAATTTAGATTTCGAAAGGAACGATTTCGCCGAAGCTCATCAAAACTATTCGTAATTTTCATCAAGTTATATGAATAATAAGAATAATAAGAATAAGAAATTTATTGATCCAAATGGCTGTTATAAAACGTGTTATGCATAATACAGATAGGATAAGTCAAAAGATTATACAAGCAAAAAAAACAGGATAGAATAACAAAGCAAAAAAAAAACATACATAAC
The DNA here is from genome assembly GCA_030704885.1 of Cynegetis impunctata. Lineage (NCBI taxonomy): Eukaryota > Metazoa > Arthropoda > Insecta > Coleoptera > Coccinellidae > Cynegetis > Cynegetis impunctata. The sequence goes on along the minus strand of JARQZK010000019.1, from coordinate 106,080 downwards.
AAAAAATACTTCATGGGATCAGAAACCTATAATAATGCTACATTTATCACAAAACTCATTAATTGAATAAAAAGAATACCGTATTAGGAAGTGCTCAATTTTCCGCTTGAAAATGGAGATAGTTCTGGCCTGCTTGATCTCTATAGGCAAATTATTAAAATATTTTGGCCCAGCATAACTAAGACACTTTCTGTAATAAAAGTGATTGAAGTGTGGTATTTTAAAATCATCTCTTTTTCGAGTATTATATTGATTTCATTCAATACAAAAATATCTCTATTTACATAAACGTAACACAACAATTTATAAAGATATATACCAACAACAGTTAAAATATTATTATCACAGAATGTTCTCCTGCACGAGTCTCTGGGTTTTAAGCCAAAAATCATCCTGACTATTCTTTTCTGACAAACAAAAACTCTTTTAAAATCTTGAGCCTGACCCCATGTTAAAACATGGAATGATAATGCTGGGTAGACTAAACATAAGTGCATTTATTGAGATATTATTTTTCAGGCTTAAGATTGCAAAATAATTACGATTAAGCTTTAAACAAACCTCATTTATATAGCCATTCCAGTCAAAATTCTCATTTAAATAGAGACCAAGAAATTTGACATTATTTGGTTTTGATATTTTCTGGCCATCATAGACAATATCCTCTAGTGAAGGTGTTTAAAATTTTGGATAAAATTCGACAAGAACAGTTTTAGTTATATTTATAATAAGATTATTTTTATCACACCATAAACCAAAATCATTCAAGATATGCCTCAGTTTTGTCCTAAGAATATCAGGATTTTTGTCACTTACTAAGATGCTAGTATCATCAGCGTACATAAAAATCTTGCCAAACTTAATGTATTCAGGTAAATCATTAATATAAAGAAGAAAGATCAGTGGTCCAAGTACACTTCCCTGTGGTGTTCCCAATTGTAAGTTATGGATGTCAGAGCAAGCATCGTTATTTCTTACAATAAACTTTCTTTTTTCTAGAAATGATACTATCCATTTATTTAGGGGACCCCTCAATCCCAGCGCATATATTTTATTACCAACAAAAGCTGGGTCCAGTACATCAAATGCGCGGGAGAGGTCAAAAAATATTCCGGCAGTAAATTCGTTATTATCAGTTGAGTTATAAATACATTGTATAAACTCAGAGCTCGCGGTCTCCGTAGAGAAGTCTTCCCTAAAGCCATGTTGGCATGTTGTTATTAAACTATTTTTATTTAAAAAATGAAACACCTGTGTAGATATAACTTTCTCAAAAATCTTGGATATACAACTAAGTAATGAAATCGGCCGGTAGTTATCAATTAATTTCGGATCTCGTTTTTTAAGTACTGGTAACACTAGTGCAACCTTTAAGCGATCTGGGAAAATACCAGAAATTACTGATTTATTTAAAATTTTTGCCAGTATAGGAGACACACACTACATTTTTTAAACAATGAAATGGGAATCTCATCGTATCCAGTGGATCTTTTGTTTTTCAAATTGGATATAACTTTTTTTATGTCAGTATCATTAACTGGCAAGAGCACCATTGAATTATTATTTGTCACAGACCAGCAGAAAAATGTGAATATAGTTGTTGGGTAACTACATTTCCAAAATATTGTGCGAACGATTCGGCTACCGACCGATTATCAGAGATGACGTTTCCATTATTGATCACTAATTCAATCTTCTGCGTATTCTTTTTACCAGAGGGGTTTAACTTTTTATTTACTAAGTTCCAGATAGTTTTCGGTTTATTTTGGGAGCTTCGAATTATACTGTCATTAAATAATTGTTTTTCCATTTTTATGGTATTCTGGAGTACTTTCTTTTTTTCTCTATAAATAATGAGAAGAAGGCCGTTCTACTTGATTATGTACAATATACTTGTAATCAATTGCTCTAGACGCGATGAAAGCTTCAAATCTTCTACCGTTAAATTGGATATTCACGCCAGAAATGGATTTCCAGCATCTACAAGATGTATAATGAGAAATTGAATTGTATGGATTGTCACTTCAAATAACAAACGTAGAAAACTATGGGTGGATTCCACCAAAGTTTGAATTGAAACGTCCTCTGTGCATGCATCATGGTAGTGGGGAGCGCATGTGCAGTATGACGAAGATTTGTTTGAATGGGTTCGGAGCTTCATACCGAAATAGAACAACATACAGACATGTCTGATATAGATCAACATATTGAAAACATAGAAATATTAAAGAAGAAAATTGCTTCTTATGAGGCTATGAAGAAGATCTTTGACTCCTTCAGACGAATGTCCTTGGATCTTTGGGTTGATGTTTTCAATAATAAAAACAGATTCAGTACACTGAAATATAAATCTAGAGGATGTTTCATAAAACAACTATGAAGAATAAATGTTTTATTTATTACCTCTCAATCAAATAGTATTCTGTTGATGGAATAGCTTGCTCGAAATGTTAATCCTTCGGATCTTGTAGATGTGAATGTGTCATTTGTCAGTATTTAGGTAAACATGAAAGCGAATTGTTTTTGAAATAATTATATATGTATATAGAGATTTTTTTATTTACACTGGTATCAAGATGTCTGTCATACAACAAACAACTAAGCTACCGATTGAGAATTTGGATATTTTCGAGGATCAGATTGCTGAAAGATATAGTGATTCATTCGCAAATAGCTGTAAATTTCTTATAGCGGGTCCTAGTGGGTCAGAAAAGTCCAATGATTTACTAAGTTTACTTTTCAATCCGAACGGACTTAGATTTGAAAACGTTTATATTTTCTAGAAAAGTATTTATCAGCCCAAATATCGCTTATTGGTGTTCTCAAGAGTATACTCGATATTTGATATTATCCATTCAAAGGAAGGCATGGGATCATTGACCCTTGTGGAGCGTAAGAGAATTCAATCTTCATTTTATGACATAATGGGTGATAAGCAGAATAAAATTAGGGATTATTATTCTATGGGTCCGCATAAGTATATTGATGTAGCATTTCTATGTCAAACATACGTTTCTATGAAGAAGCATCTAACACGTGATAACAGAAACATAATAGTTTTTTTCAAACAGGATGATATTAACCTAAGTCACGTTTATGATGAACATGTTAGCCCAGATATGACGCATGATGAATTCAAGGAATTATGCTCTCTGTGTTGGAACGCAGATGAATATGGATTTATAGTTATAGTGAATTTTTTTTTTTTTTTTTAATCGAGGTGAAAACTTCAAAAGCGATACCGGTTGCTGACCCGGCCTGTGTGGGATTCAATAGTTGATATATATATATAAATATATATATATATATATATATATATATATATATATATGCAATATTGCCTACCCACCAAAAACACCTCTGCTCTTTCGGTTTCCGGGCGTTAGCCTACTAAACCTCCAGTCTCGCACTTAGATTAGGACTCACGTGCTGCGGTCCGCACTAGAACCTGTTCTCTTCCTTGTGTCTATATTTCAAGACCCAAGTGTATGTCTCTCTGCGTCGCGGCGCATTAAAAAAGATTCCATGCTCGCCTAAATTTTCCGAAGAAATCTAGGTACAGCTAATGGATTGAAGTACCTGAAAATAAAATATAATTATTAGTCCAGTTGATCTCTAGGTCTTTTGTAATAGACTCTCGTTCTTTGTGCGTCCTCTTCTGGATCGTAGTTTGTCAATTCTCTGAGCTCTTGATTTTGATGCTCTTTTATTGCCGTAAATATATTTTGCGCTTTTCTCTTCATAAATTCTTTGATAGGTTCCCATTCAATATCTCTATGTATTTGTTCATTTCGAACATACCATGGTGCTCCCAATGCTGTTCTAATCGATCTATTTTCCGCACTTGCTATCCGGTCTAGGTTGCTTTTTGCAGTGTATCCCCACGCTACTGATCCGTACGTCAGTTGTGGTCTGGCTATGGCCCTTATCAGGGCTATCTTGACTCTGTTCGTCATCTTGCTCTTCTTATTCATGAGTGGATACAACTGCGCCATTGCTGCTTTTGTCTTTTGTACTGCTTTGTTTACATGTTTTCTCCATGTTAATCTCGCATCCATAGTTACTCCCAGGTAAGTAACTTCCTTAGACCATTGAATATCGTTGTTTTCTATCTTTATGTTTTCTATTGGTTTTTGCATCCTTTTCTGGAATAAGATTGCTTGGCTCTTCTGGCCATTCATTCCTATCTTCCATTTTACGCACCATTTCGAGATTTGGTTCATCTCTTCTTGTAGCCTTTTATATATTATTCCTACGTTCCTATGTGTGCTGGTAATGGAAGTATCGTCAGCATACACGAATAATCTTGTGTTCGTTGTCTTAGGAATGTCGTGAGTATATATCAGGTATAGCAGTGGGCCAAGTACGGATCCCTGGGGAACCCCTGCTTCTGTATTTCTTGGTTGAGATCTTGTATTGCCAATTTTTACACTAAACGTTATGCCGCTCATGTAGTTTTTTATCAATTTACAGGTCTTTAGTTTATATCCCGCGTTATGCATTTTGCATACAAGTCCGTCTTGCCGAACTCTGTCGAAGGCTCTTGCTACATCTAGGAACACCGCGCCTGTCATGGCTTTAATTTGGAATCCTTTTGTAATCGTTTCTACTATTCGCAGTACTTGTTGTTCCGAGGAGTGTCCTTGTCTGAATCCGAACTGTTCTTTTGGCAATATATCTAGTTCGTCTGTTTCTTCGCGTAATCTTCTCACTATTACTCTTTCTGCTACTTTGCCGAGTACAGGTAAAACGCTTATTGGTCTGTAATTCTGTGGGAATTTTCTATCCTTGTTTGGTTTTCCGAAGACTATCACGTCGGTGTGCTTCCACTGCATTGGAAAGTGGTCGAAACTCGTAATCGCATTCACAATTGATGCTATTGCTTCTGTACCTTTTCTAGGCAAGTTTTTCAGCATAGCATGTGTTATATTATCCGGACCGGGCGCTTTTCGTCTCTTCAATTTTCTGATAATAATTCTCACCTCTTCTTCGGTGGTTGAATCTGTGACATCTCTTTCGCTTTCTAGATCTCGAATCTCTCCGACCACTCTTGTAACGAATCTTTCGTGTCTCTCATCATCGTCTGGATGTTCATTTATTCGGCCTTCTCTTTCGATTGATTCTGCCAGTGCTTCAGCCTTATCTTCTTCTGTGTATACCATACCATTTGCACTATGTAGGGGTGGGATATGTTCTTTCACTCTACGCAATTTCTTTTGCATAGTCCATGCAGTGTGGTCTCTGGTATCTAAAGTTTCGAGTTTTTGATTCCACCTATTTTCTCGATAGTTTTTCAATGCGTTTTTCAGCAGCTCCTGGCTGTGTACTCGTAGTTCTGCTTTGTCTTGTTCAGTTCGGTGCCTTCGGTATAATCTCCTAAGCCTTCTGTTTTCTCTTATCAATGTTTTGATTTCATAAGGTATTTTTCCATATGGATGTCTATTCACAGGTTGTCGTTTTTTATTACTTGCTATTTAGAATGCACTAAGTATGTTCTCTTGTAATTTAGAAACTGATTCTTCCAGTTCTTCTTTATTCGTTATGATTGGGATATCCGTTATCATTGTGTCTAATGTTTTTGTGTATACATCCCACTTTGTATGCACTTTCGTTTCAGTAATTTCTTGTCTATTTCCGTGTCCAATTTCCAGCATTATTGGGTTATGATCCGATGTCCCTTCTTCTAGGGTTGTTATTTCGTAGTCTAGAGCTATATTTTTCAGAATCGCTATATCCAAAACATCTGGTGTTCCGTTGCATACTGGAATATATGTCGGCACTTCTGGCCCTATTACTACGGTTCCATTTTCTTCTGCATATTGTTGTAATCTCACTCCGTTCACATTCTGACCATTACTGTGCCACGCGATGGATTTACAATTTAGATCTCCTATTAGTATTCGTGATTTATTTCCTCGAAGCAAGTCATCTATATCTTCTTCTAGCAAAATATTTTTTGGTGGTTTATATACCGACGTGATTATAATTTTGTTGTTATTTTTCATTTCTATCTCAGCAGTGATGCCATCTATTTCTGTTCCTTCTTCTTGAATCATATGATGTTTCAAACTACTTCTTATTAATAGCGCGACTCCACCTCCTCGGCTTCTTTTATCGAATCTGTAGGTTTCATATCCCGTGAATCCTAACCGATGCTTTTTCTGAATTTTCGTTTCTTGCAACGCTATTACATCTAGCTGTTTTTCTGTGATTATCTCTTCTATTTCAATTTTTCATTTTCTTATCCCACAGACGTTCCATGAGATAATCTTCACTGCTGATGGAATTAATTGGTTTGTGTCTACCATTAATTAAGTATATCTTTAAGCATTGTTGTAAGCGATGTAGTCGCTTGCTTGATGACCTCGGCCCATTGTTGCAGTGCAATTTCTGTGGCCGATTGCTTCGACATATTTGTAGCCCCCGATTTCTTCTGGGTTTTTTTCGCTGGTTTTTGTTTTTCGTTCTTGTTTTTTCTCGGTTTTTGTTTTTGGTCATGTCGCGTAGAGCCGGCACTTGACGGTGTTATTACCTCTTTCGGTAATTCAGCTACGGCTTCTTTTCGTGGCGCAATTTCTACCTTCTTGGTTTCCGTAGGTTTTTTGATAATTGGCTTTGGCCCTTTATTTGCTTTCTTTGTTTGCCGATTTGGGGGAGTATATTTACTGCACCCTTTGTAGCTTACTGGATGTCCTTCACCGCATAACGCACATTTCGCGTTTTTCAGCTTCGGGTCGCTTGCCAAGGTGCATTCATGCACCGGATGACTTCCTGCGCATTTCACGCACCGGAACGGAAAGGTACATCTGCTTTGAGCATGACCGTACCGTTGGCATCGATGGCATTGCCCGGGTTCCGTCGATTTTCGTTTCATTTCTACTGAAACGCTCAGGTTGCAAAGCCATTTGACATCGTATATTTTCTTATTGTTCGTTTTCACTACGAATAGTGGAAGCGGCTGTCTGTCTTTTTTTGACGTCATTCTTGATACTTCTGTAGCTTGGATTCCTAGATCCGCTAATATTGTCGTTGACATTTGTGTTGATCGGTAGTCCACCGATTACTACATGTATCAATTTGTCTTCCTTCAACGTATACGTGAAGTACGATTTTTTCGTACTATTCAGATACGCCGTTAATTTCCGGAAGCCGGTCACAGTCATGGGGAATATTTTTATTCCCTCTCTCGTGGTCTTCGCTTTCACGAAGTTGATTTTTTTTTGTTTGAGTATTCTACTCAATTGAACCCAGTCATCGCTTCCTCCTATTTCGACGGGAGGTACTTTGTGCTCTAGCACTTCAGTCGTCTCTTCTTGTTGCGGTATCAAGATTTCGTCTTTCTTGTCTTCGCGTTTTCGTTTAATCGCTCCGGCATATCCAATGCTCGGTTGCGATTTCGATTTTTCATTTTCAGAAATATCGGCGTCGTCCATGCTCTCTGGAACATTTTCAGCCGGCATCTCCGGGACTTTGATTACTTTCGCGTGAAAGTTATTAATCATCAGTGAAGCTGATGTTATATATACTGAAGTATACTGAAAATCTATTCAATCTAATCATATCGATTGATAAGTTTGGTCGCTCGTCTCGTATATCTCACGTGAAACGTATGAAGATGGAAGGATTTCCCACGAATGCGCAAGGTGACTTTGATTTTGGTGCGAATAAGCTCTGTAACGTTGAAATACCAGACATGCTATGAAAGAGTACGTGGATTCTAAGACGAATGAAATGAAATCTAATATTTCTACAGTGAATCAAGCGATTGATTCTACAGTTCAAGATGCTGAGAAATTAGGAGAGAAATTCTATTCTTTCAAGAATTCGTAAAATGAATTACTCAATCACATAAAAATAGACATAAATGAGCAAATTAATGCAACTCAAAAACACCTGAAGCAATATTTCGATGATATTGTCACGTTGAGTTACGTGGCTCTGTGCTATATTGGGGTTCCTAAATCTAAATGGGGGTAAATAATATATATATATATATATAGGGGGTTCAATAAAATATATAGGTTCGTTAATACCATATTTTAAATAATTAATTATTTAAGTGTGTTCAGTAGTATGAAAAGGAGAGTTCACAATTATAGTTACATTTGTATGCTACATACCATCATTAAATCATTAAGTTACATACCTTACAACTGAGCCGGGGCAAATATCAACCTGTCTACATCGTGTGGCTGTGAGTTTTCAACACGATGGAAATTTGGAAAAAACTGAAGCTTGAAGAGCTGAAATGAAAGCCGAAAACTGAAAACTGAAAACTGATTTGATTTTGAATTTGTCGCGATATTTATTTGTTTGGCGTACGTGACTATTTGATCAAAGAAAATGCTGACTTGCTTCCAGAGCGGAAGCGAGCCAGACGCCAAAGCTGAATTTACTTCGCGAATTATTCCATTCGATTTAATAGAATAATTTAAATTAAAATAATTTATTGGCTTATTAGATATATATTTGACAATATCATTACAGTCTGGAAGCTATTCTTGATACAAAGCTCATGAGACAACAAGGCTTACTCAAAAAGAAAATGAGAAAAACTTCGTGTTATGTGCTTGGAACTCTTGAATTGAATATGCTGAGTAGGATAAATGTTATTGATAATAAACTCACTCATCTTGGAAATTATTTAAGAAGCTGAATGATAAAATTGAAGTTAATAAATCATCAGCCATGATCAATGATAAGATTTGGTGATCGTCAAATCTTAGGAATTTAAGAAGCTGAATAATAAATTTTGGGTTAATTAATCATTAACTTTGATCGATGATGGTGCATTCACGAAAAAAAAGAAGTAGACCAAGAACTACATAAACCAACACGTAGAAATTTCCTACGAAGACGTAAAATCATTAAGTGATTAGATGACTTGTGTCAATAGGATTTAGGTTAGATGGACATGTATGCTCGTGAAAATAAGAGAACAAAATTTATTCTTGTAGTCATTGATTATTTTTCAAAGTTTGTATGGGCTAGAACATTGAAAACGAAGACAGGTGAGGAAGTCACTCGTGCGTTTTCGGATATACTCGAGCAAAGTGGTCGAAGGCCTAAAAACCTACAGTCGGATCAAGGAAAGGAATTTTTCAACACAGGATTTCAGAATTTAATGAAGAAATATAATATTTCACTATAATACTAATTGCATCAAGAGAGCTGTCATTGTTGAACAAGTTTTACCACTCTCAAGGAAAAATGTTTTCGATATTTTCAATTGAATGGAACTTAATATAATTATGTGCTTGAAAACAATGTTGACAAGTGTAATGATTCCGAACATAGAACTATTGGAATGAAGCCACGTGACGTCACTAAGAAAAATGAAAAACTCTCACTGAATTCAGTATAATCTCACATGGACATTGCTGAAAGAAATAAATTTAATGTTGGCGATATAGTGCGATTCAGTAAGTCCAAGCATGTGTTTTCAAGAGGATATACACGTAACTGGACTACTGAGCTATTCAAAATCGTTAAAATTCCGATAACCAATCCTGTTGCTTATCTTCTTGAAGATACGGAAGGAGTCGCGGCCTGTCGCGGACAAGTCTCGACTTGAAGTTGCTACCCGCCGAAGCGAGCATGCCGGCACCCAGAAGGTCATTGACTTATCGCACGAAGGCGTTGATCGAGTCTCGACCTGTCGCGGACAAGTCTCAACTTGAATTTGCTACACCTGCACTAGAGCGCGGACACGATCTCGTCGACCTTGAGGTCATTGACCACACGCGCGGACGAAGCGAGAGACCTTGATCACGTCTCGGCATGTCCTCCTGGAGGTCATTGACCCCAAGCGACAGCGAGTATTCCGATCGAGTCTCGATATGTAGTCCTGGAGGTCATTGACCACACGCGCAGCGAGCGATCTTGATCGAGTCTCCGTCGACCTGAAGGGCATTGACCCCACGCGGACAAGCGAGCATTCCGATCGAGTCTCGACATGTCGTGCTGGATGTCATTGACCCTGACTAATAAGGTCAAGCCAGGAAGCGAGCCCGAGTCGAAAAGTTCTTGGAAAAATTATGGATATATTTCAAAATTTCTTTATGTTCAGCTACCAGCTTAGTATTCTAGTTGTTCGTTAATTTGAGCATGAACCTGATTTGGAATATTATCTATAGCTCAAATCGAAAAAAAAAGCAATCATGCGAATATTATGTGCAAAACATGAAATATAAGAAATTGGGCTAGAGAATTCTGTAACTGAAATGATGATATCCATTCAGACTGATTCTGTTAACTAAATCTAAATAAGCAATAGCTTTATTTCCACAACAAACGTGTATTTAATTGATAGAATGAACTTTTAATGAGTTCCAACCAACTGTAATCAAAGTTTCATCAGCTGAAATAATTGAATTATCAAAAGTATGTTCTACGTCAATTGTTTCTCATATACAAAATTCCAACTGATTTAACTGTTCAATTTACATTGAATAGATAACGTAGTGAAGGCTGATGAAAATATAAACATATTCAATTCTACTTGTGATAATCTCCGTTATTATAAAGTGATGAAATGGGAGTCAAGGTATTTCATCATCCTTTGCGAAAAGATGAATACATTTGGAATACAAAGAAATATTATTTGTAATTTTTTTTTCAATGTTTATATACACTGAAGCATTAGACCTCAAAAATTTTATATCATTGAATTTCGATAAATTTTTGCAGATTATTATGTTTCAAATGATTTATAAACATACTCAGAAGATTAGTATATCTTGATAAATCTTCAAATAGATATGAGAAAGAGAATTGAATACTATATGGACGATGTCTTAAAAAGTGAAAAGCGCTAATCTTTCGAAAGACAATCAATCTTTTTACTTGAAACCTTTCAATACACTGTAACTCAATAGATCAACATCACTTGTTCAGGGGTGGTTCAGTAGGCTATTAATAATAATAATAATAATAATAAGCTTCATTTCGAAATACAGTAGATGCCACAAAAATCTCCCACCAAATTGGGAAAGGAAGAAAATCACAAAAACATACAGCAGAATTCGAAATAGGGTCAAAAACAAAGTTACAAACTAGCTACTTGCAATAACTATATAGCATGAATTCAGTTGTGCTACATGGCTCAATTCTAACAAGATGTTCATAAATTTCTGCCTTATATTCATTTAAATTCTCTTCACTCTTAATACTGGATGGAGGTTTGTTGAAGTATTTTATGCAGCAGTATAGTGGCCCTCGTTCCGTTTTTGCCAGTTTATGCATTGGAAAATCCATGTCCAATGTGTTGTAAGCATTATTTTTGATCTTCTCAAACCTTTTTTTTAACAAGAATATGAGACATTCTTGATTATGAATGGCAGCAGCTGTTAGAATTCCCCCTTCTCTAAATTTTCCTTTACAAGATTCACGAAGAGGCATTTTCAATGTGGTACTTAGTGCTCGCTTTTGAAGTCGGGTTACCCTATCCAGGTCTGAGTTAGACCCATAGAAGATAATTCCATACCTAATTTTGGCCTCAAATACAGCTTGATAAATGATTTTCATTGTTTTCTTGTCTAGGTACCTGCTAATAACTTCCAAAGAGTAGCATATAGAACTCAGCTAGTTGCACAATACTGAAATATATTTCTGTCATATTAGTTTGTCATCTAGACATTAAACTTAAAATCTGGATGACTCCTGTAGTGACAACTGATAATCCCCCAATCTTAGATATTCAGCTGAATTTATACGGCTGTGATGTTCTGAACATCACTGCATTAGTTTTCTCTGTATTCATTAGCAAATTGTTTTTTTCAAAACATTTTTGTGCTATGCTTAAGATATGTGTAGCTTGATTTTCTACTTGTGTCTAGGTGCTTGCACTAACAGTGATATTAGTGTCATGGGCATAATTTAGAACTGTTACTTTACTTAATGTATTTGTAATATTATTTAGGTAATTTATGAAGATTATAAATAATGTTGGACCTAAAATGCTGCCTTGTGGTACTCCGATGTCAATGGGGGTGAGTTCAGACAGCACTTCACACTCTCCGTTCTTTATTTATACTCTCTGCGTTCTGGAGGCAAGACAAGACTTGATCCATTCCAGCGAAGCCATCCTTATTCCATACTGTTCCATTTTGATAATGATATAGTTGTGAAAGAGACTGTCAAAGGCCTTTGAGAGGTAAATTCGGAGAGCGATAATAATTTCTGAATTTTCAAGAGATGCCAGTATTTCTTCAATTAATTCAAATATGGCTATTTGGGTGGATATGCCCTTTATGCAACCATGCTGTGTTGTTGAAAGCAAATTTTGTTCATCCAAGAAAGTAATGATTTGTCTGCTTACAATCATCTCGGAAACTTTTGCGTAAGATGGAAGGAGACTGCTTGGTCTTTAATTTGAGATAGTTTCTGCATCTCGTTTTTTATGTATAGCTATAAATATAGCATGCTTGAATTGGCCAGAAAAAATTCCATGCTCAAGAGAGTTTTTTATTATGTAGATAAGTGGTGAAACTATTCGGTTAATGCATTTTTTTATGACAACAGAAATGTTAACTATTCCACTGCTATTTTTGATTTTCAGCTGGGAGACAATTTTCTTCACATCATTTTCCTCTACTATTTTAAAGATGAAAGTATTCACATTTCTAGAAATAGCATGTTGGAGATGCTTATTTACTGTGCCCTTATGTAGATTACTTGTTGCCAATGTCAGAAAGTAGGAGCTGAAATCTTCTGCTACCTCATTCAAATCACCTGGTATTTGCATAGCGTTTCCAGTTATGCCCTTAATTTCCTTTACAGCACTCCAGAGTGCATTGCTTTTATTATCAGAATCAGTAAAATTCTGCAGTTTAGCGTCGCTAAGTAGGTTATCATATTCTTTTTTGACTGCCCTATAGGTGTCATTGTTTATTTTGCACATATGTAAGATGTCTAATTTTTTCTGGCAATTAATTAACTTTTAATTCATATATATTTTATTTTGTTTATTGAAATGTTTTTTATTTGTTTTTCTCATACGACAAGCATAGTTAAAGGCTGTAAGAAATAAGTCCATGAAGAGATTCCACTGTGCATTTACTTCCTTTCGTTTCAGTTTCTTAATGGTATTTCAGTTTACTAGTTGAAGCTGTCTATCAAGATCTGATATTCTTTCCTCGCTCAACATTCTTGTGAAGGTTGTCTTAGTTTTAGTTTCTTCTTCATGAAAGTGGAAAGTAATTATTTGTGCAATATCATGATCATATAAATTTGTCGCTATGATATCAGCAGAATAGTAGTTTCCATTTGTGATGATATTATCAATGTAGCTTTTGCTTTTATGCGTATTTTTATTTGGTACAGCAATATGTTGATATTAAAATCCCCAGCTATGACAATGATGTTTTGAGACCAGCAAATATCTGCTAGGACATACTCTAATCTATTGCAAAATTTCTTCATTTCCCGGAGGAAAATATATGGATAATAATGTGTAGACTGTTTTATCAAATCTTAGATCTACAGCAGAGATTTCCATAAGACATTCAATAGACATTTCTACTATTGCAGTATTTCCCGAAATTTGCTTCCCAATTTTAGGTATATCGCACTGCCACCGTATTTGCCATGATTTCTGCAGTATGAGCTTGCTAATATGTACTCATTAATGCCAGTTTCTTAACTGGTCCTTTGATTTCCAGTATTCTTCAAAACAGAGGCCGTGAGATCTTTTTGCTGATAATTCTTTTGCCATCTCTTCAATTTGATCTACAGAGTTACCAATTGATTGTAAATTCTGATGTAAGAATGATATTTTTCTCAGATATCTATTCTTTGATGAATGCAGTAAATTATTTTCTTTCTTCAGCTGTTCTTGTTTTTCTTTTTCAACTGAAAAAAATTTCGGAAATTGAACACTCTAATTGTGACGCCTTCAGGCCAAAACTATATACTCAGGTCGAAAATATATCAATATATCACTCATACAAGTCAGAATCTAAGACAGACATCGTTCAAGCTCATGTCACCTAACAATCTCTTCGTTAGTCCATTCAGGATAGAAGAATTTACAAACATGCTTTTTCAATACTTGCATGTGAGTTGAATTGCATCGGATTCATCCTATTAACCAGGAGTTATCCTATTAACTAGGAGTTTCTGGTATTCATTAATGTCCATGGATTCACCTTTTTTTTTAAACTCGAGGGACCTACAGTTTAACGCCGGTTCCGAACGGCCAATGGGCTTGTAAACTATGTACACTACCCAACATTTTTCATCATAAATAACCACTAAATTCCGGACATATACAACACCCAAGAGCGAGGTGGGACTCGAACCCACAATCCTCGGTTTACAAACGGTATAAGGCGGTTCACCTTACCGCTGGTCTACCGAGGCCTCCGGGATTCATCTTACTTTCAGTAAAGATGAATGATCGTTGTATGACAAGATTGCCAATTCAAATACAGCCCAAGGTAAGCAAAAACTTATAAATAATTGTTGCATTGATGTTCAGTCAAGAATATGCTTGTTGTTGAAATCGTCTGAATAACAGTTTCAATATTATTCATTTCATTACCTAATAAAAATACATCTTAATTTCTGAATCTCTTATTGCACCAGTATTCGCTGAAATATAATTGTTAGTTCCACCAAATTATCAAAAATTCCATTGCAGTCTAGAATAAAGAAAACAACTCTTCTTTTACTTCGAAACATATATAAGATTGATGGTATTTCAGCTTCATTCAATTTTCTTAATTGAATATGGCCTTCGATTATTTCAACTTGTTCCAAGTATTATTAGCAGTTGACATGAGTAATTAGAAATGCTAAGTAACTGTTATACTAGTCCTGATTCTCCAGAAATGTTTCGATAAGACTATACAATTATTACATGAAGGAATTCTCCTGATATTTTTTATAATTCAATGAATATCAATATTCATATAAATAAATGGGACAAGATAAACTCCATAGTCAATCATAGGAAACTTTCAGATAATGAGAAATTTTACATGAACAACGACTTTTTGAATAATTTCGAACTTATATTCTTCTTGATTATTTGGAGGATAAATATCATCTTCTTTCAATATGGCGAAGTATTCCGTTTTATCTTTTCTATTTTAATATTACTAGAAAAACACATGTATGATTTTAACGGTTATTATATTTGACTCTATGACGCGGCGTTTACAACACGGTGGCTTCTTCGGATAGAATGAAATATTGCAATCTTGGTATCTTAGTTTTACATAAAATTTTTAGTACCTAGGGAAAAACGATTATAACAAGAAATTGCATCAGAGTGGAGGGTAAGTAATCCTTCCAAAAACTTGCTCAAAATACATCCGGTATTAAATATATTTAGGAGTGGAGAATGATTTTCGTTAATTTGTACGTTCCGTAACATATCAAAATTCTTATACCTGTCAATTTCTAGGGCTTCCCAAAAGTTTAATTTCAGTCATCTATTCTCTCTGTGTAAAATTAGGAAATCTTTATTAAATGAATGATTCTCATCTAGCAAATGGAATAATTAGAATCTCTCTTATTGTTTACGAAGCAGCGCTCATGTTCTTTTATTCTTTTTTCGAAATTTCTGTGTGTTCTACCTATATACATTTTATTACCATCACCACATGATAATTTGTAGTTGCCCGATTGTGAGAATTTCTCCGTTTTTAATTCAAGGTTTTTTTTACTGCAAGCGATATTGAAATTATGTGAGAAAGAATTGATGCTAGTTTTTCACTAGGGTTGCCTATATAAGTTAAAATACTGACTTTATTTTCAACATCGTTGGATAGCGGAAAAACTTGTTTGATTGCTAAATTGAAATTCTTTTTATTTATAATATTGTCAATTAATTTTGGATTATATGCATTATTGTTAGCAATCTGTTTAATGATGTTCAATAATTCCTCATCGAAGTTTGCCTGTGACTTCGAAATGATAAGTAGTCGGTGGACCATACTATGATAAGCTGCAATTTTATGTTGGAAAGGATGAACTGAAGTACGTATGGGACGGTTTATGAAAAATTGAAAAATCATGTTTATTGTTGGATTTAGTTATAGTGAGATCTAGAGAATTAATCAAGTTATTCCGTTCAATCTCCTTTGTGAATATAATATTGGAATGAAATTAGACAATAACGTGCGCTTCGAAATTGTCATATATAATACCACTAGAGATAAAATTTTACCTGCTTAAATTTCATCTCGAGTGGTATTCGACATGACTATTTCACGAGAAAATATGTCTAACAGTAATATGGTCACATTTGAGAAAGTCAAGAAAATAACCTATGAATGTGAGAAATGTCAAAATATTATCGATGAAATACTAACTTGCTAAGTTTTGCCGGCTTGCATGTTTTATCGCTGTGAAACGAGAGTTGCCATGGATACTTCCTCACTAAAAATGCAATGAGTGAAATAGTCACTTAAAAAGTATTCAATGCTTCAAAAAATCTGTGGCTCAGTTGCATGATATTTTTTATTCCATCCATATCCTCACATTATCGTAGATATTGCATTTTAAAACTATATAATGTAATCAAAACAAGAAATGTTTCTCTTAAATTGAACATTTAGTATATTCACTAAATGTCACAAATTTGATAAACATAAATGAAGAAATTAGACTAATGAACTATCTTTGCTATTCATGAGGTATTATAGGGTGAATTTAGTTACTTTTAGTTGTTTTTTTATATTCATCAATACATTTATATGCAGTAATTGTTGTCCTCGAATCTTTTCTTTTTTCGTAATTTAATTCACATCTTATTCTATTAGTCTGTGTTTGATTTAACCTTTCGTTGAAACCGTTTGAGTGAGAATGGTGCATATAAAGCAGTGGGATATTTTATTCTTTCAAATAAGTTTTATGTTCTTTAAAATTATTACTAGGGTGCTTGATCTGTCACAATTATTTCTATGTTTGCTTGGGTTTTCAAAATCTGAACCTATCTGTGTTTTTGAGGTAAGTATGAATGCATACCTCGAATAATAATCCAGGAATAAGTGCAGGTATTTTTTGTTGTTGACCTTGTTCCACCAAACCCTTCTATTGTATCTACTATTTCAAATGGCTTCTTTGCTGTACCCAATGGTGAAAGTGTACTAGTGGACTAGTTATTTTTTATTCTCGTTTTATTTCTTATGCATGTCTCGCAGGTTTTACTCAACTTTCTTATATATTTCAAAAAATGTTTAGATGTATGACATGGTAATATCATGGATATCATTTGATTCATGCTAATATCCCCCCATAGTTCTAGTTTTTCGAAGAGTACCTACACTTCCTTTCTATTAAATTTTCATCTGTGTTTCTGATAATTGTTCGATAAATCTACTGAATACACAATTTGCTGTTATCAATATTTCTTTTTGGTTATTTTTTGCTTCCAATACTGCATTTCTACTTAGACAGTCTGCTTCTAAATTGAATCTTCCAGGGTTATATTTCATTTTTATATCTAATAAATTGAGATAAGTATAAGGCGAGATCACCTGTTTCTTGATCTGGTCTTGATCTTATATTCAGATTTTGTAGTAGTTTATGGTCTGTGAATACCTCGACTGATCTTTCCATTAACCAGTGTTGCCAATAAAGTATTTCTTCTTTAACTGCTAGTGTTTCTAGATATATAGCTTTTTTTCTTCTATGTTTCACTCAACTTTCTTGAGAAGTATGCAATAAGTTATTTCGCATGATCTTCGTTTTGTTGTGGTTGTTTCATTACAGCTCCTAGAATTCCATCTGTATGAATGTCTATTGGCAATTCTGAATTATATATTGATGAAACTTTTCCTATAGAAAGGAAATTTTTCAGATAATCAAATATATGTTGGCAGTTTTTTGTCTTCTTGAATTTTTGACCTTTCCTAAGCAGCTTGTGTAATCGTTCAAGAATTATTCCTTTTATTGGTTTCATCCAGAAATTGTCGAATGTTCTTTTGATTCTTTGGTATAAGGAAATCTTTTATAGTTATTGAGTTATTTTTGAATGGAGTAATTGAATTGTATCTAATCTCGTGCCCTAAGTATATGACAAAATTTGCATTTTGCAAATTTCAGCCTTTTTTAATATTGTTTTAAATGATTTTTCTAATTGAACCATGTCTTTCTCAAATGTTTCAGAGAACACTAAGATATCATCGGAATACTTTCTAGTGAAATAGGATAATCTCTTTTTACTCATTATATTCCCCAATATTCACTGGAATATTGCAGTAGACGTTTTTGGACTCAATTGATAGCAAATCCATGGAAAATTACCCTCTTGAGTCAAATAGCCAGTTTTTCCCCATAATTCCTAAGGATATCGTCCAACAATATAAATTTGTAGTTTTATGTTTTGACCAAGATATCTTCTATTCTTGAAAGAGGATGTGGTTCAGGTAAATTGAGATATTTGAAAACTAAACATAATCTCCCTTTTCCTTCATTAATTTTTTTGTATGCTAATGAGACGGGTGCCGCAAATGGACTATATGACTCTTCGTTAAGTTCTGCAATTTGCTGTTCAATTTTTTATTTATCTTCTATAGTAGATCTATATGTTTTTTCAATACAATATTTTTCTATTTGCAAATCAATTCTTTCTTCATAATCTAGTGAATTTTTTTCTAGTCATTTTGCTTGTTAATTGAATTAGCATTGATCATCTGTATTGAATATGTTTCTTTTGCCTCTATCTTACATGGTATTTTCTTCTGTGTATCATTTCACGTATTTTCAGCATTCGTCACCTTTGTTTTACAAAATGTTCTTATTTTTCAATTTCATCGCATAACTTTCTGTTGTTCGAATTCTCTCACTATCTTTTTCATTTGCGATGAAACTTGGTATTTCAGTAGCTCTTAGATCAATAAGTGATCCAGTGTCTATCGTCGATCTAAATTTTAATAATAATTTCGTGTTTTGTTTTTGCATAAGTACTTACCTACTGATTTCATTTAACTACTCTTATTACAAAAAAAAATAATTGCGTTGAAATATTTTAATGTTCGAAATGTTTTTTCATCTTAACATGTGTAGTATATGATTTCCTGGCACGGTGATGACTTTCTACACTGTTAAATTGAAAATCAAGGTTTTGTTACAAATAATAACACGGTTAAGCATTTATAAAAGTATATTCGTTGTTCACTAGGAAATCAATATTGTATTATAGAAGTAAGTATCACAAGAATGATGGCGATTAGCATTCTGTAACTTCGTCATAGTAATCATGATTCTCATAAAACTAACTTTTATGAGAATAATTGATTTATGATTAGCTGTAACTATAATGTTCGTAGTAAAAGATATGATCCGTTCTATATTAGTTGCAGAAAACTTCATATTGCAATCGGAACCGAATTTTATTCAAAAAATTCCACTGAAAAATCTCTCTTTGGTAAATCGGCCGACGCTAAAGCGTAATAGACTCGATAATTTGACAGAAGATTTTATTAGATAGAGGAGAATGCGGAATAGGAATGATCGAACACATGTAAATTGCTTTTGAAGCGCGTAACGTGAAATGAAGAATTTCGTATTCCGAACGAATTCTACGAAATGGCGACGATAAATTCTAGTTAGTCAGAAAATCTGCAGAATACGAAGCACACATAAAAAAGTTCAATTCGCAACATCAAAATCTTTTTCTGTGGGAATTTCATTAAAATTTCTATCAATTGTACCACATAAAGTGAACAGGGAAAATTCTTCAATAATAATAAAAAAATTATCAAGCAATTTTCCAATGGAGCAGGTTATATGTATTTCGCGACGAGAATTTTACATTCACAATCGAACAGTGAATTATAGAAATCCTCAAGTTACCCAGAATCAAAATCTGCATACAGCTATTTCGATATTATTAGATCTCATCAGTGCGCTTATTTGACTCAGAGTGAATTATCAAATTTATAACCTTTCCCCAATACAAATCGTGACCGAGCTAATATGTAGATTACAAACCAACAATTCCCCACTTAGATCGAAAATGCAGAATTCCGTCGGGAGAATACATAACTTCCTGACATGAAATTTTTACTCTGCAACTTTGACAAATATATTTATTAATCATTATCGAGGTGAAAACTTCAAAAGCGATACCGGTTGCTAACCCGGCCTGTGTGGGATTCAACTGTTGCAAGTGCAACAGTCGCCTACCCACTAAAAACACCTCTATTCTTTCGGTTTTCGGACATTAGCCTACTAAACCTACAGTCTCGCACTCTCGCTCTGCGGTCAGCACTAGAACCTTCTCCCTTCCTTGTTTCTATATTTCAAGATCCAATTGTATGTCTCTCTTCGTCGCGGTACTTTTTTGAAATGAAGGTTATGTACCTGACGACTGCCCGTGGCATTCTCTGTCGACGTTAAGTACGTCCGTTTCATTACGGGTCGATTCGCTGGTGATGCTCATCACTCCGACATCGAGATCCAACATCAGTAATGGACTAACATCTTTGCCCATCCAAAATCCGTCTTCACTCTCTGAACCTATGATGTTTCGCTTCCTTCCCACCTTGCCGATACTCTGTTGGGCGCTGCTCCTTACTAGCGATCCTAGTTACTTCGTGTCTAATGGATAAACATTTCTGCCCATCAAGGTTCTTTTCACTCTCGTCGTTTTCATAGTCGAATTCACCGCTTTCCAGTGCGATCCTGCTCTCTCGGTGATCTGGTCCCAAATAGTGGTATGTGGTTCCGAAGCACGCTAATATAGCGTTTTCAAAAAAATCTGGATACACTCAATAGACTGCGCTCCTAAAGCTTTGATTGCGATTTACGCAAATATTTAAAATCAAATCATGAAAAATATACAAGTTGACCATGGTCAATTTAATATACATACATATATACATAAAGTGAACAAGGAAAATTCTTCAATAATTTAAAAAAATCATCAAACAACTTTCAGAAGAAAAGTTGTTTGATAAAGTTTCTTAATTATTGAAGAATTTTCCATGTTCAACTTGTTCATTTTTCAAGATTTGATCTATTAATTGTATTGTTAGTCTTATTTTCCGAGATAATAGAGTATGGCGCTGTATCAAACATAAAAGTGAGGTGTAGAACGTTATATAGGTATATATATATATATATAT
>JARQZK010000019.1:55000-80000 GCA_030704885.1 Cynegetis impunctata | reverse complement strand
AAATTCCGATAAGTCAAACACAAGCTATTGACACTTACAGTCCAAAACGTTTCGCCTTCCCTGCTGCACTTATTTTGCATACTAAAATAAAAAGTTCAAGACAAGAAAGATAGAACAAAATTTTGCATGACAGCTTGTTGTCGAGAAACTGTTAAAGAGTTTATTCTCATTTTTGGAGAAAGAACCCGATACCGAAGGTGGCTTCTCCAGAATATGAAAAATACCAAATGCAGTTTTTCAAAGACAACACGCTGGAATACGAAATAATTCGGTTATTTTGATCGGGGCAATATTTCCCGAATAGGAATATGATTTAAAATTAGGAATAACAATATATACTTACGATGCAATTATCGCAGGGCTGAATTGCTTTCTACAATGCAATTATCGTAAGTAATTGCACAAGTGCATCAAAATTGCCGCTACTTCTGGATGACAGCGTGTTGTCAAAAAACTACATGAGTTAATTTTCATTTTTGGAGAAAGAGCCAGATACCCAAGATGGAGGGCCCTTTCTTCAAAATATGAAAATGACCAAATCCAGTTTTTCAAAGACCGGTTGTTTTGATGCACGAGTGTAATTCGGAAATTACCATAGATACGTACCATGCAATTATCGCAGGGTTCTTTCGCTTTCTACAAAGCAATTATCGCTCTTGTTTTCGATAATTGCATTGCATTGACATGGAATTTTTTACAGGAGGAAAAAATTCGCTGTAACTTGCATTCCATTTGCAAGGGATTCGAGAAAAATGCATTTTTCATAAGACCAAAGCAATTAAGCCCCCTAGCGGTGGCTTTATGAAAAAAAAAATATTTTCAACAATTTTTCTAGGCCGATTTCCTTTAAAAGATTTTTTTCCCAAACTTCTTCGACTATTAGTTCCTGAGATACGGTACCTCACGCTTTATGAATCACCCTGTAAAGTTAATATAGTGAGAATTAAAAGAAATACCCAGATCAACGTTAAGCTGAATTCATTTTTATAATTGCATAAGAAAAATTAATTGACGTTTTTCGACTGATAACTCATTCGCAAGACATGAGCTATTATGGAAATTTTATACTAGCTTATACATTTGAAGTTCTCATATTCCACAAAATAACTTCCGATAACATGAGTAACTGATGTAGAACAACTATTAGAGGGTTTATAACTTCGGTGACTCCGGAGATCAGTCATAATAGAACACTGATGCGTACTTTAAAACGAAGTAATGGTAATAATTACTGTAATTCAGTGAGACGATCTAGCGAAATCACCCTTACCGTTCTCACAAAGCACCAAATTCTCATCCCTGATTAGGTTTTATGGTCAATGTGGAGTGTTGATATCTACAATGACGACCGTCCTTTTTATGATAGATCTACAGTTAGATTTTTTGTTGTTTTGTGGTTTTAATACGAGGATCGAATCAAGCACCAACATTTGGTTTCACACGTTCCACTTCTGGAATGGAAAAGCTTTATTCACTATACCATTATAATATATGTAGGAAGTGAAACTTTATATTATTGTCACGTTTTTTACGTGGTTCTGTGCTATATTGGGGTTTCCTACAGCTAATTGGGGGTAAATAAAATAAAATCAACTGCCTTTACCATCTTGTCACGTATTCTTAATGCTGCTAAATAATCTTTAAGCTGCTAAGGGGGTTCAATAAAGTATACGAGGTTCGTTAATACCATATTTCAATTAATTAATTATTTGAGTCGATTCAATCATATAAAAAGGAGAGTTCACAATTATGGTTACATTTTTATACTACATACCATCATTACAT
This sequence comes from Cynegetis impunctata, assembly GCA_030704885.1. Lineage (NCBI taxonomy): Eukaryota > Metazoa > Arthropoda > Insecta > Coleoptera > Coccinellidae > Cynegetis > Cynegetis impunctata. The sequence goes on along the minus strand of JARQZK010000019.1, from coordinate 78,215 downwards.
TTTTATATTACATACCTTACAACTGAGCCGGGGCAAATATCACTTTGTCTACATCGTGTTACTGTGAGGTCTCAACCACGATGGAAATTTGGAAAAACTAAAGTTTGAAGAACTGAACTGAAAGCCAAAAACTGAAAACTGACTTGATTTTGAATTTGTCGCGATATTTATCTGTTTGGCGTACGTGACTATTTGATCAAAGAAAATGCTGACTTGCTTCCAGAGCGGAAGTGAGCCAGACGCCAAAGCTGAATTTACCTCGCGAATTATTCCATTCGATTTAATAGAATAATTTAAATTGAAATAATTTGTTGGCTCATTAGATAAATATTTGACATTATAATCAATTAACTTTGAATGGAAAATGTTTTATGCCTCTTGATATCGCTGAATCCGAATTCGTCAACCAAAAGAGGACTTTCGAATTCAATCCTTAACAACACATTCAAAATATTTCTAGTAGTCTGATATATTAGACGTCTTATCTCGCTCGTTTGAAATTCTACTATTCTGCTAAGAGTTAGGTTTTTTAGAAATGGTATCAACCAAGATTATATAACTTTCTAGTATCTTACCAATTTCGACTAAATAATGTAAAATATTCTTTTTAAATATATTTTTTTGTCCAATTTAAGGGTTTTATTGGACATTTGGTTATTCCAAGGGCATATCTGTATTTTTACAGCTACTAAATCTGACTCAATATGACATTATGATGAATAATATCAGTGCTGAGAAATAGAATGAAAATATGTTCGAGGCTATTATTCCACTATCAAGAGTTTTCTAGCTATTTTGAAAATGCAATAATTTTTTTATTTATTTTGCTGCTTTAATGCGGGTCTATTTGGTATTATATCTGGCACCGATGATTCTACCAGTAATATAAGTTGCGTCATATTCAATACATTCTCATTTATATCTAGCAGATTTTTCAAACGGCATATTGAGGTTCAACAAGTTCTGATTATGATTCAATATTTCGGTATAATGAATATTATTTCTGGCGTGAAATATGAGAAGAACACTTTTCGTTGGAAGAAAAGTAATTTTCAAATTAAGCAAAGTGTTTGAAATTAAAATATATTTTCTCAATAGCAATATTGATACACGTATCACTGAAAGTTCAGAAAGATTAAAAAATAAAAACTAATAAAAAATTATTTTGCAAATAGATATAATTAACAGATAATAATTTTACTATTTTTTTACTCAATGATCCTTCGAAATTTGAAACGATTAATCTCATCTATTTATACCATGATATAATCACAACTTCTGAGTTGTTTCTCAAACACATTCCTATAAATTGGACATATTTAAACAGATCTAAGACTAAACATATAGTTCAAAAAACTTAGGTACACACTTTCGTCAGTAGAATAGGTACCTACCTGAAAAGACAAAATAACGAGAATATAAATTGTTGGTCAGTACATTATGTGCTATTCATAAACTAATAAGTATTTAATGAATATACCTAAGAATATGGGGCACTTTGTGATAATTTAATAAGGTTCTCGGAACAACGTAACGAAAGAGTGCCCAACGATTTTTGGCGGCAGATTCACTGAACATTATTAGTAGTGTAGCGCCCGGAGGTTTTAGCCTCGGACTTTTGTTACAGGGAATGAATTTATACGATAGAAGTAGGATTTTGTGTCTTATGATATAAATTGCAAAGTTTACCAAAAATTTTTTTGTGCTTTTAATTTTTTCATTATTTAAACAAAAAATATAAAAAAATTAATACTTGAGCACATAAGTTTCCTTCATATAATATATATTTATTATGTATTCGTTAGATTTCACCTATATAGATATAGAAGACCATTTTTCAAAGATACCTGACAGTATCAAGGCCATAGGGATCTTGAAAAGGTGGTCAAACGTGGAGGGGGGAGAACGGTAGCACAAGCTGCAATGTACAACTGAACGGAATTTTTCTGGTTAGTTTTGTAATAAAAAACACATGTTTGGTGCATGTTGTGTGAAAATTGTGTAATTTTACAAATAGTATAATCTAGAGACGATATTGTCCTATTGAACTACTTTATAATAATAAATAAAAAGCAATAAACTATTTAATTATTTTCTACTCTACAACAGCTTTCAAACAATGGATAAACCAGGGACTAGTAAAATGACTGATGAGCATAGTTGTATAATATGCGAAAAATTGGGTTCATCCTCTAAAATAAATTCGGATTTGGGTGATATGAAAATAAGCAGAGGAGTAGCTACGTTAAGAACTGCATCAAGCGAACTACAGGATGGATTGTTACCTCACTTGCAAACTGAATTTGTTTATGCTCATACAAGTTGTCGGCATAAGTATATCAATAAAAAATATATTGAAATATATAAGAAAAAGCCAAATAAAACTTCATTTTCGCCTCCGAAGAAGAAGCTCTGAAGTAGCATAGGTTTACCTCACTTTGATTGGAAAAAACAACTGCTTCCTATAAATTTCATACATAAATACTCCAACTTCAAGTGACACCGTTGTGAATTTTATTGCCGTACAGAAAAATGATTATTCTTGAGAAATGCATAAAAGAATTTCTGGAGTAGTAGATTTACAGACACTTGAAGCAAAATATCATGCAGATTGTTATCAGTTGCTCAAAAATTCTATTCACCTGAGTTATGTTGAAAAGAAAGTTGCTCCGAGAACTTTGATCATTGACGCAGCAAAATGGACCAAATATACAATTACATAGAAGAAAATGATGACTGCCAATTTATAAGGCAAGAATTGAAAAATGCTATCACTACTGAGTATATCCCAGATGAAAAAACTATTAGAAAACGACTGATAGACCTCTATCATGATGATATTGTTATATCAAGTAAATTTGAATCCAATAACATTATATGTTTCAAAAAAATTTACCACACATTTAACAGAAAATTGGTTTAATCAAAAACATCACAGTAAAGAAGAACAGGAGCTTCATATATTGAAAGCGGCTAGCGAAATTATTAGGAGGGACATAAGAGCTCAAGTGCACGATAATGAAAATTACCTACACACAAGTGACAAAATGCTTGAAAATATTGATGACTCTAAAATCTTCAAACTTTATGCTATCGGAAATAATATTTAAAGATAAAAAAAACTGAAATCGAAACAATTCCTACTTATGAAAAAAAATGCAAATCTATCGCACATGCTATATCAGCTGTGCGACCAAGATTATTTGTATCACCTCTGCTCATTACTTTGGCTATAATGTTTCAAAGGAAATTTGGCTCCAAAAGAGTAATAAATATATGCAACTCGTTAGGCTTCTGTGCTTCACACAAAAAAGCTACGTCGTATGAAGCTTCAGCTACTTTTGCAACTCCACCAAAAATAAAACCTGGCAGTTTTGTACACTTTGTGCATGATAATGCTGATTTTAATATCAACACTATTGATGTAAAGGAACGTTTCATTATATGGGAAGCATCGGAATAGTATACAATCTCGACAATCTATCAAACGTTTGAAGACCCTTCCATCTGAATCTGAGTTCATTAAAAAAGGGATTATCCTTCTTCAAATATATCCAGCTTCTGAGGGTACACGTTTTTCAAAAATAATGATCAAGTTATCAGAAGTTGAACCGAATATTACGAAATTTACTAACATTGGGCTATTAAATATTCTTCAAGCAGGTGTAGCATGTATTTTGGGTTTGTATGGAGCTCCGGCAAAAATTGAGATTTAAATACGCTGAGGTTCAATAGTTTCATAAAGGCAACGACTGAAAATAAAAGTGTTCTTCTATCATCATTACCTCCCACTACTGATGCAGCATTTGAACACCTAAAAAGAGTCTACCTAAAACTCCTGATGTGGCTAGGAAATGACAAAAATATTGAGAATTGGGGATGGATGCATTTCAATAACATGTTCATCTCAATAACCATGAATGGATTAGAAGCGCCGGATATGTATTGTGAATGTTATTTTGTAATTGCAGAAAGCAATGTGAGGCTGCTTGTGGTTGTCGAAAGAGTGGATTATACTGTAGTGTAGCATGCCTACAGTGCAGCGAAAATGGTTGTTTAAATACTCCATATATGATTCAAATTAATGAAGTTGAAGAAAACATTGAATATTCTTGAAGATTCAAATTATTTAAATAAACAAATATTTTATTTATAATTATCTTTTTATATCATTTACCTTAATTAACTTCTGATTCCCGATTATTATACCTATATAAATATATTAATTTGTATGAATTTGCTAAAAAATATCACCAATGGCATCTTTTTACCTAGAGTGTGCGCTCAATCATTAACTATTTTTTTAAAAATTAAGATCACAATTTTTTAATAGGTAAACTTTTTTATACATATGATTAAATAAATATTTTTTTTTTTTATTTTTAAATTTCATTCATAATAACTGAAATCCGAGGTTTTCATGTTTTGAGCGCCCTAGGCTCTGCACTATAGGTGACAATTGAGTAGCAGCTTATGACGTATTGAAAAAAATTTGTTATTTTTTACTTTTTAGTGCTTTATTTACAAAATCGTGTTAATTCATTTCATACAGTTTAGTTTGAAAAATGAATCTGTGATCGACTTTTTCAACATTTAGCTTATAGTTAACTTCACTGGCTCCTCCGCCATATGTTAGAAGATTAGGAAGTTATAGTATATTGACTCAAAACAAATTATTTTGTCCTGCCCAGATTTGTATATATTCATTTCGAAATGTACATTATAGTGAAACTAACATGAATCCACTGGAAACAAAAAGTAATTATATTGAATAAACCTCAGTGATGAACTGAAATCTTAATATAGTTAAAATGAAGGTCGTTGCAGATAATATCAATGTGAAAGTAATTTTTTTGTATTGCGGAATGACGACGGCATTTAAACCGAATAGCTGAAATATTCGTCTCTAATGAAGTTCATCTTTTCCATACTTCCATAACATTGATTTCACTTGACGTGTGACATATCATTTATTTTTTTTACTTCATGGAGATGAGTTTCTCGAAAGATAATGAAGTTTATCGATTTTATGACTTCTTAGGTTGATTATGCTCCATATTATAATGAGAACAGGAATTCAGAAATGACATTTGTGGAACGAATTTAGATTATGTTACTCCAATGTAGGGGTATATTTCATTTGACAAACAATAAAACTTCATATTACGCATTTTGTGAAATATGAAATTCTATACTATACTCACAATTTTTAAAAATCATGCTGAGTTTAGTGATTTAATAAAAATCTATAGCATAATTTCAACTAACATAATTATATTGTTCTTCTTTCTCTATGTTCAAGAATTATGCGTTCTAATGACCTTCCATCTATTCAAATGGTAGTTAATAACAGTCATTGAATTAGATTATCTACCTATTTAGTTTATATTTTATTGCAATGAACATTGAGTCAAGGTTCTTGAATGAATCTAGACTTCAAATATTTAAGTTTTCATGTGTCAATATCTACAGAAGCACCGTAAAACAATTATACGGAAATAATAAACATGCGATTGATCTCAATATGAAGGATAAATGTCAACTGAATGCTTGCCCAATGGTGGAACATTGTTCAAAATTATAAATTAAGTAAAGCGAAGTGCTTGGCTTGATTCTTCTAAAATTACAATAATTAGTTGATGAAACGTTTCTGTATATTGATCCATCAATAAGATATAGAGTTGAGTCCTTTTAGTTGTTTTGAAACTGCAACAATATATCTATTTATATAATTGCTTCAATATCCTAAATCAAGTGACTTAACTTAAAGACAAAGTTAACTGAACGTATTTTTTGTTCATATATGTTCCTAATATTCGAATACATATGGTGGAGGAGCAATTTTCATTGTTTTCCAATATACCTTCACCAATTATGGACTTTTCACATATCCAATATTTTTCATTATCAACTGTTTCTTCTTCTAATTTTTCTCTGATTAACTGTAACGATAAGAATCTAGAAAGTTATACATGAATAGAAGGAACTTAATTTTATTGTTTTTTCATTGATTTTCATGAAATAAACATAATCAGTATTCCTAAGTTTTCAATAAATATCAGATATCAGAGAATTATTTTAATAAGTTATCTCTAGGTCTAAGTAATTCAATAAATGATGTCCATTTTCCATCTTTCCAGTACATTTTATTGATCGATGAAATGATGATGTTAAAAAAAAATCTTATCGTATTTCCGTGTTCTTTCTAATACCTACAGATAATCCAGTAACTTTTTCATCTGAAAGTATGGGGTAGTATGCGTGAAATCCGGTAGTTCTGATTTTTTGCAGACTTGTTTATGATGTTGGCCTAATGAATAAGCCAAGTTTGTGATATCGAGCGCCGAACTTTGTCAAAAATCGAAAAATCCGCGAAAAAATAGTTTTTTTTCGAATTTTGGCAATTATTACCCTAGAGGACTAGTTTTTAAAAAAACTTTTACAGAACATTTTCGATGAAGACTAAATTTTCTGCAATATGAAACTAGAAATTTCCCTGTAGACCCGATAATTTCCGAATCTTTTCAAATTTTATCATTTTTTTGAACTTTTTTTCAATTCTGTCGTTCTGAATGGATTTTGACCTTGATTATACTATCGCAACCCTGTACTTTTATGGTGGGATGTTAAAAAAGAAAATGAGAAGTGGGAACGATGATGTTTAAGCTAAGATACAAAATAATGATGAAGTGAAAAAGATAAGTACAACAAAATTGAATAAGCTTATTTGTTAGGAAATTGAGTAATACTCAAAATCAAAAAATTAAGGTTGAGGTTCGTCCGTATATGGATCGACGTATTGAGATGGCATATCCCCATCAGATGATGGTGATAGACTTGAAAACTGATAAACTTTGAAAGCCTCAAGGGGACGCGGTACCCTGAAATTTATTTTGGGTAGTTTCAACTATAGCATGCAAATCATGTTTTTATATTAAGTTTACCATAACTAAACATATATTGAAAGAATAAAATATTTCAACAAAAAGTTTTTTTTCTAATTTAAAAATTATTTGAAACTTTTTTCAAACCGCTAATTCTCCTACAGTTGAGAAATTTTCAATGATTTTTTTGAAATATGTTCCCTCAAAAATTTTCCATGAAACTGTGCATGGATATTAAGATAGAAGCAATAGCAAAATTTATGTAAATCTTGTATAAAAGTGTACAAAATTTGAGATTTTTTAGAAGTTTTTGACTTGAAATTTTGAAAATTGAAGATAAAGTTTTCATCTTGTTCATAAATATTCAGACTATACCAATAGTAATAAAACTTGTTTTTAAAACACTGTTGACCTTTAGCTCATATAAAATAAAAGAATTATCAGATGTTACATTTTGCTTACAATAATAATATTGCTTACGCATTTATTATATTATGATGTACTTGAGCCAAATAATTTTAAATGTTCTTCACAATCGAATTCGCGAAAACGATAGCACAGCATGAAGAAAAAACAATGTAGAATGTAAATACATAAACTGTTCAAAATATAATCGTATATTGTTATTTATTATCTCGCATGAAGTTCGTTTTCAAAGAGCTCTTTAAATTGGTTTCAAAGAGTAGGGGATAACCCAGAAAATGCATTATACCTTTATTGTAATTAAGATACCATTATAAAACTTTGCATCGATGTTCATAAAGAGTGACTTAACAAACTACGCTAAAAAACGAAAAATCCATATTTTTAATAATTTTTGAGTAGGTACCGCTTCCGCTTAATCTCGGAAACTATTGGGTCTACAGAGACAATTCTAGTATCATATTGTAGCAAATTTAGTCTACTCTGAAAAAGTCCTAAAAAATATTCCCTGATGGTGCTATGCCATCTCAATACGTCGATCCAGACAACCTTAATTTTTTGATTTTGAACTCAATTTCTTAACAAATAAACTTATTAACTTCTGTTGTACTTATCTTTTCCACTTCATTATTTGTAGTTTAGCTTAAACATCATCATTCTCACTCCTCATTTCTTTTCTCAACATCCCACCATAAAAGTACAGGGCTTCGATAGTAAAATCATGGTCAAAAACCATTCAGAACGACAGACTTGCAAATTGCGAAGTTCAAAAAAAAAAAAAAATTTGAAAATATCAATCTCGGAAACTATTGGGCCTACAGAGACAGCACTAGTATTATATTGTAGCAAATTTATTTTACTTCAAAAATGTCCTGGCAAAGTTTTTTCAAAAACTAGTCCTTCAGGGTTATATTGCCAAAATTGAAAAAAAAACTATTTTTCACGGTTTCTTCGATTTTTGACAAAGTTCCGTTCAGCGCAAACTAGGATTATTCATTAGGCCAACATCATAAACAAGTCTGCAAAAAACTCAGAACTTCCGGATTTGACGCATTCTGTGATGTATAAAGTTACTGGAGTAAGAAGACATCATCAACATATTGTTTCCATAGAAAAACATTTTTTATATTGTTATAAGCTGAAGAGAATATACTACATTCTAAGTGGAAAATATTTATATCGATAATAAAGATAGATGAAACCTCAATTTGTTAATAATATTAATTTTGAATTTGAAATAAGTTTGTTTTCTACACGAATTAGTTTGCGCTCTTGAATAGATCATTATTCATTTGTATCTTCTTGGTTATTATATTCAATAATAATGCAGTTAATATATACCTTACGAGCGCCATTTTTGGGCCGTTCTGCCAAATTCTTTTCCTGTAACATATATAGTGTATTAAAACACTGCACGACTTCCTCCTCCTCTGAAAGAAACAATACGAATGTCGATCAACTTCATCATCGTTGTGAAATACTCAATTTACAAAGTCGTTCTAAGACAGGTGATATAATTTTAATACCTATTTTCTTGGAACACTGCGGAAGTGACTCCCTCTATTATCCCTATTTCAAGGTATCAAGCGCATTAGCTAACTGAGATCATTATTATCTATTTAGTAAAGTAAAGTTCGTGTGACTTGTGGTGGTAAGTCTTGTGTTAAAGTTTCCAAGTCGCGCAATGGCCTCTAACATGACCTAACGACTACTAAGTAGCCGGGACCACCATCTTTACGTGTCTTCCGAAACACGAAGCGGCGATTAAATTCGTTGGAGTGGCCCGGGGATCGAACCCGGTACCTTGCGGTAAGCAGTCCACCACTCTACCGCTGAGCCATCGCCGCTCATCTATTTAGTAAAATGCATAACAAAATATGACCAGGACAGTTAGTGAATAGTTCAATATTTTTAACTTTCCCCGCAATAAAATGTTCAATGGAAAACAGTATAGATGTCATATCTCCATTAGATAGCGTCATAAGGAAGATTATATAATTAATATCACTTTTTCAGAATATTGTCCTGGTGATATTGTGTCAAGTATCTCACTTACGTGTTTGATAGACAGCAATTTCCAATCTTCCAACAGATCAAGCGGAAACTGCCAGGCATGACATCGTACAAGTCGGCCATCCCGTCCCAACCTCACTTTTGCTGAGAGACAATCTCTGAAAGAACTTTACAATGACCAAAATCTAATCGTCCTACCAGCCGATAAAGGCAATACTACTGTCATTCTTAACACTTCTTCCTACCTCGATAAAATGTCCAATCTAGACACGAAACATCAAATATTCCCAGGCAACCTATCCCTGATCAAACACTGCATGGCCAACACTTACTTCATCTTTCAAGGCAATTTCTTCAGACAAATTAAGGGTGCCCCAATGGGATCCCCTCTCTCCCCCGTTATAGCTAACATCTTCATAGAACATTTCGAAACCCAAGCTCTCTCGTCATTCGACCTTAAACCATCATGCTGGCTACGTTATTTAGACAATGCCGTTGCAATCTGGCCTCATGGCGAAGACTCGTTGCTCCACTTCTTGAATCATTTGAATGGCATATATCCAAGTATCCAATTGAAAATGGAAGTGGAAAACGATGGGTCTCTGCCATTCCTCGATGTCATGGTCAAAAAACTTCTCTTAAACCCACCCATACAAACCGTTATGTGAACGCCCAGTCTCACCACCATCCCTCTCAACTTAACTCTGTAGTTAATACCCTAACACCGTGAATCAAAACTCAATACTCTGAAACATATATTATTACAGAATAGTTACAACACATATCAAATCAACAAGAACATACGCAAACACACAAACATCGCCCCTCCTCTACCACCTTCCAATTCCACTAACCAAGAATCTTCACCTAAATTATTCCTTCCTTACATCAAAGAAGTAACAGATAAGATCGCAAGATCTCTCAAAAACACAAACATCAAAACAATATTCACCACTCAACAAAAACTCTCCCATCTGGTCAGATCCGTCAAGGAAAAAATTCCTAACGAAAATCACGGTGTTTATGAGATTCCCTGTTCCAATTGTCCTCGTTCATATATTGGACAAACGAACCGTCGAATTCAGGTCCGTGCCTAAGAACATTCACTTTCAGTAAGACACTCAGATATCACCAATGCCCTTTTCAAACATCACACCCAAACAGGCCACATTATCGATTTCCTCAATACTAAAATTTTTGCCCCCGTCCGATCTTTCAAATCTCGAATTTTCCGTGAAGCTGTAGAAATAGAAGAACGTCCAAATTGTTTGAACACCAGAGATGACAGTCACAGACTCCCATCAGCATGGAAACTACTTCTCAGTGGTCGCCATATCACACCCAATCACTGATCAGCGTGAGTACCCTCCCCTCCCTTATAAATACGGCCACGCGACGATAGGCCCGTCAGTTGACTCTGAAGAGTAGGCAGATTGAAACTTCAGTGTTGACAGGAAGCAGTACGGTTAGTGGAGTAGGCAGGAGAGTATTGTTTTCGATTCCTCCTAATTCGATTCGTGGAGTAGGCAGATTGAGGCCAAGTATCTGAATTATTCCCCTTTTAATTCTCCTGAAGATGGCTGAAACGTCAAGATTTTTCAAATCTTTTACGCAGTTCATTCCGAGAACCAAGTTTTTTATATATATATTATGTATATATTTATATATATATATATATATATATATATATATATATATATATATATATATATATATATATATATATATATATATATATATATATATATATATATATATATATATATATATATATATATATATATATATATATATATTGTATATATATATATATATATATATATATATATATATATATATATATATATATATATATATATATATATATATATATATATAGGCAGTCATGCCCCCATTCCAGTCGTAATCATAGTTGGATTACTCCGAAAATCAAGAAAGCTGCTAGGGATCTGAGGAATCTGCACTGGTTGAATGTGAACCTAAAATCCGAGGAGGCAACTAATACCTATAGAGTTGCTAAGAATCAATATAAGCTATTGCTCAAGTCAAGTAAATTGTCGTTCTACAGTAACATTTTATCTGAATCCGACAACAAAAGTAAAACAGTCTGGAAGCTTGTTGATAGCGAGATTGCTCGCAAGAGGAAATTTTCGAAGGATATAGCTTTAAATGTAAATGGTCGATCTCTCTCTGATCCTATGGAAGTAGCGGAAGCATTTGGACAATATTTTTCATCTGTATGTGCACTAAGCTTACAAGATTATTACGGAGATATCAGATCCGAATCATGTACGACCCATGATTTATCCGAAAATACATTTTTTGTCTCTCCTGTCATACCAGAGGAAGTTCTGGAAATTATCAATGATTTAAAGAATAATACTGGAGCTGGTCCTGACTTTCTCTCTACGAAAATATTGAAAATATTGGCACCGCTGATCTCGTCTCATGTAGCCTATTTATTTAACTTATCTGTAACATCAGGGAAATTTCCTCTGATATTAAAAACTGCTAAAGTAATTCCTGTGTACAAGAAGAACGATTCAACTGACATGGCTAATTATTAATTATTATAAGTTCTCCATAATATCTAGCTGCCAGCACGGATTTCGCAGTGGCAAATCTACACGAACGGCCGCTTGTCAATTCCTAGAATTTATTTATGCCAGCTTAGATAATGGCTTGTATGTTGCATGACTTTTTTTTGATCAGTCTCGAGCGTTCGACTGCTTGCAGTTTTCTTTCATTTTGAATAAAATGTACAGTGTGGGATTTAGGGGCGTTTTTCTGGAGTGGATCTCTAGTTATCTGTCCGACCGCTGTTTATTTGTTGAGAATTAAAATTGCAGATCTAGAAACTATCTCCTATCTATGGGGGTACCTCAGGGTTCTGTTTTGGGACCGTTAATTTTTCTACTATTCATTAACGATCTTCCTGATTATATTAGTGCCGACTCGATTACTCTTTTCGCTGATGACACATCAATGGGAGTATCAGCGACGACCATGGATGAGTTGAGAACCAAATGCGAAATACTTATCCGAGAGCTTTCTGACTGGTGTTATCGTAACTCACTTATGTTGAATCTGAGCAAGACGGAGGTAATCAATTTCCAATTGCGGGAATCTATTCCTGATGTACCTTTTGTTGTCGATTTCAATGGCAGCCAACTTAAATCTACTGGCAGCGTCAAGTTTCTGGGTGTACATGTCGACAGAAATTTACGATGGCACTGTCATGCCGAACATCTCAGCAGAAAATTGAATGGATCTTTCTTCGCTCTTAGTCGCCTCAAGCAATCACTGCCTCTGGAGGGCATGCTCACTATTTATTACGCCCTGGTGTTCGCTCACTTGAACTATAACCTGGTTCTATGGGGTAATTCGGCAGCAAGTGCAAGAATTTTTTTATCACAGAAAAGAAGTATACGTCTCATCTTCAACTTGAAACCCCAAGAATCATGCAGACCGATATTTATCCAACATAAAATTTTATCATTGCCTTGTATTTACATCTTAAATTGTCTACTGTTTATTCACGGAAAATTGTCAAAGTTAGATACGACTTCCAGTTTTCACAATTATAACACACGGCATAATTGCACCATCTGCATTCCGGCTCATAGGACCTCTAAATTTGAAATGTGTCCAACATATGTAGGGATCAAATTGTTCAATCACCTACCCAACTGGATCAAGTCCTTAAGTCGATCAAGATTCAAGAAGGAAGTTACTACAATATTATTGAATAAATGTTTCTATACTCTGTAAGAATATTTTTCTACAGAAATTAGTTAATTCTATGTTAATTGTTTTGACGCGTCCTATACATTAATGTAATGTCCTTCAGGATAAATATATATTATTATTATATATATATATATATATATATATATATATATATATATATATATTTATATATATATATATATATATATATATATATATATATATATATATATATATATATATATATATATATATATATATAAATATATATAAATATATTCATCGGTTTTACAACGCCTCCTCCCCAGCTCTTTCTTGGCCGTCTTCGTCGCCTTCTTCCAGCTGGGTTCCATGTTCCAGTTTTCTATCGGATGTTATTTTGAGACCTAAATATTTATATTCTTGACAGACTTCGATGCGTTGTTCATTGTTTAGGATTAAATCCTGGCTTCATTCACCTGCTCACATATATTCAGTTTTGTTCAAGTTTACTTCCAATCTCCACTTGTTGTACTCTTAAATTAGTTTTCTCATCTATTCCACGTCCACCTAATCCTGTGCCACCACTATTTGGGCGTCGACGAAAAATAAGGTATAGAGAGTGTTATCATGTAGAGGTACACCCATGTACTGGCATTTTCTTTTCCATTGCTTCAACAGTAGATTTTAGATAATGTAGGTGAAATGCAACACGCTTGTTTAAGACCTTTTATGACCCTTAACTTCCTAGTCAGATTATCTCTTACTTTAACCTTAGCCTCAGATTTGCTATAGAGAGTTTCTATGGATTTAATCAGTTATACATTAATATTTGTTCTCTCTAGCACTTTCCAAAGAAGGCTTAGCGGGGGAATGTCATGAGCTTTTTTTAGATCCACATATAAAAAATGTAATTCTTGACCGAATGCTACTTTTTTCTCAATCAATTGAGTGACGCAAAAGAGATGATCTGAGGTAGATCTGCCTGCTCTAAAACATGCTTGTTTTTTTGTTTTCATGTCTTCATAATAGCTTTCCATTTTATTTCTGATAACTTTGCCATATATTCGACTCTAAGAGTTGGTTACTGAGATTTCCCGTATGGTGGATATATATGAAATTCTCCACTCATCGGGAACTTCGTGACCATTTCAGAATTTTTGAAATGAGCTCTGTTCCTTACTTCATCAACTCTGCTGGGATATTTTCTGGTTCTGTTGCTCGCCCATTTTTTATTGTCGTACATACCTTTTTTTAACGCTGTCAGTGTTTCTCACTGTGCATCCCACTTTCCGGGTGTTAATGGTAATATGTCATCTTTGATAGTTTCTAGCCTTATAAATCTTATTGTTTTTCAATATTCTGTGCTCCATCGACCACCTTTACAAGCTTCAATATTGTGGCATTTTTTTCTCCCGAAGCAACTATAGGATCAACTGCATCTTTATTATTAATATAAATATTTTCCACTTAGAATGAAGTATATTCTCTTCAGCTTCTAACAATATAAAAAATGTTTTTCTATGGAAACAATATGTTGATGATGTCTTCTTACTCCAGTAACTTTATACATCACAGAATGCATCAAATCCGGAAGTTCTGAGTTTTTGCAGACTTAATTATGATGTTGGCCTAATGAATAATCCAAGTCTGCGCTGAACGGAACTTTGTCAAAAATCGAGAAAACCGCGAAAAATTATTTTTTTTCAATTTTGGCAATTATAATCCTAGAAGACTAGTTTTTGAAAAAACTTTTCCAGGACATTTTTGAAGTAGACTGAATTTGCTACAATATGATACTTAAATTGTCTCGGTAGACCCAATAGTTTCCGAGATTAATATTTTCAAAGTTTATAATTTTTTTGAACTTCGAAATTTTTTGCAATTCGGTCGTTCTGAATGGATTTTGACCATGATTATACTATCGAAGCCCCGAAGCGATAGAATTATTGCTTCCCTGGATGTATTGATTGAGTTAATTTCCCTGTTTAACTTCTCAAAAGAGCTATCTTTCTAGCTACATTTGCATCTTCGTTAACTCCATATACACCAAGGATTGTTAATCTATATCCGTATATACTAACGTTGAGCTTCATTATTCTCTCGTCGATTGCTTCCCAGTTCCGATATACTTTCTGTATTTCCTTTTGACCAACATAAATACTCCCTATTGCGCATGTTTTTCCTTTGCTACTCCACTATAGAAGTGGTCATACTGTCCCAAGCTTTCGGATCTCCTACCGTTTTTGTTCGTCTCTGTTAATACCGATACAAAATTCATTAGCTTTTTCCGTTGCTTGGTTGTCTTCGGTGATCATTCCGCTTCCGACGCTGTTGATTGGGTTTTTTAATATTTATCATCTCTTGTGAGTACTAGGTAGTGGGCCTAGTGCCTCAACCCCCAACCTGGAGGACGAGGAAATTTTTATTTCAAGGTTTCCGTCCTCTAGGTTACTGTCTTACTGAACTATCGGGGCAACCACCCCCGGAGCTCTATATATATATATATATATATATATATATATATATACATATTATTATATCTATATCTATATATATATATATATATATATATATATATATATATATATTATATATATATATATATGTATATATATATATATATATATATATATATATATATATATATATATATATATATATATATACATATATATATATATATAATATATACAAATATCAGCAACTACAACTTAGCATTGTTATTTTGTTCGGAGTTCTTATAGAAAAGATGAAAATTCATTAGAATTGCAGTGTAAATCTCGTTAGTTCAGTCTGTAATTTTTTCAACAATAACCAAATTCAAGTTAATTTTTAGTTTCAATATAAAACGAAATCATTCCAGCAAAATCTCAAAGAGTATTTCAGCATAAATCAAGCCACATTCAATCTAAAGGATAAATCATAAATGCAGTTCTAGATTCTAGAGGAAGAAACTTTTGGTTCACGATGTGTATCTATACAAAGACATGTATTTTGTTAAATTTTCTTTCCAATACAGTGATCATGTTTGCTTTAATTCAAAGAGTTTCCCTCTTGTAGGTACATAAACCTCTATGCAATTATCAAGAGTGTAATGCATATGTGCCATGATATTTAAAAGGAATATAGATATAATATATATATATATATATATATATATATATATATATATAGATATATATATATATATATATAAAAATATATATATATATATATATATATATATATATATATATATATATATATATATATATATATCTATATATGATATAATATATATGATTCAATATGAATTATAAAAAAAGGAAATAGTAGAAACCATGTGATGAAACTTATTGTTTAGAATTCGAAATTATTTTCTAAAATCGACAATATAGCAGCAATCTGCAAAATTTCCAAATTCAATTGAAACCTATCTTAGCCTGTTTCAGCAGTAGTTCATCTTAAAGATATGAAGAAATTTGAACTATAATATACCTATCATTATTAATGATGTGCAACACTTGAGACAAAAAATGAGAAATCAATAACTACTTTATTATGAGTATATTCATTTTTAGATAAGATATTTCATTCTGCATTCGAGTATATTATAATTTCAGAATATTAGCATTTCAGTAGATGTATATTTGTAGTGGTGAAATATCAATATAAAAAAGAAAATACTAACTTCTGTTGATATATTTAAATGAGTATTTCATGCAAAAATCGGGAAGAATTATATGAATACAAAGAAGTAATTGGAGGAGAAGTGGAAGAGATATCAGAAAGATATGGAAATATTTGCTTTTATTTCTCAAAAAGTATATAATCGAAGAACTCCATTCTTTTTCCAATTGTGTCGAAATTCTCTGAAATTCAATTCAATTATATGCTATTACACAGCCTATTGCGAATATCCGTCCGCAAGAAAGACGAGTTATAGAATTAAATTCACAGTCGATTTTCCGAGAACAAGAAATTGGCATTATTCATGTAGCATACTGTGCAAGAAGAAACGCGCAAGCCAACTATCTTTAAACAATTTGAAAAAGAAAAAAGTTTCCCTATTTCGAGCGAAGTACATCGCTTCTAGATGTGATACGAACGGAATGAATTATGGTTGATTTAGAAAAAAATCTATTTCAATAAAAAAAATAATAATAAAAACTCGCGAATTGCATCGAGTACCTACTGAGTTAAGAGATGTGATTCGAACGGAATAGTATCCGCGAAGTGCAGTTCGTTCAAGAAGAAGAGTTGAAACAAACAAAGGAACTCTAACTCAATCTGCAGAAGATCTGGAGTTGAGCAAATTTTCAGGAGTCACGAAAACCCAGTATACATCTACGTAAAAATGGCGGCGGATGGAAAAATTAACTTAAATGTTGACATTTCCGTTCTGCCACCAAAACAAACCTAGATACCAAATTTGATTAGATAGGAGCTGGTGGAGATGCCAATATGTACCAGGTAAATATATATAAGAGTGAAGGGAAAGAACATGCAGAGTCAGTAGTTGGCCTAAATATTCTATATTATATGGTCTCCATCCAAGTTAACGCACATTCCGATTTTAGAGTCAATTCAACATAAATTTTTCAGATTCCTTGCATCTAAAATGGGTAATAGATTTTCTTATAAAGAGCACGAATACACTCAATTTGCTTCATCCGTTAATATGTTATATCATGATGTTTATTTTGTTAAAAAAGCATTAATGGGTCTCGTAAACTGTAAATGTCTTTTCGGGATGTTGACTGAAAGGGAGGTCCCTTATGAGCTAAGGCGCATAAGACCTTTTCTAGAGCATGGAACTCATCGGAATTATATTTATAACTCTACCATTTTTAGGTTAAGGAGAAAGTGGAACAAAATTGTTATGCCCACAGTTGTGCTACGTACTGATAACTTGAAAATATTCAAAAGGGAACTCAAACTTATTGTTAATAGTTATTTCTAATGAGAGTCTATTTTGCCTACTAAAATTGTATATTGTTATATTCATATTTTTATAATTATCTTATATAGCTATTATAAACTATTGGCTATACTATCAACAAGTTTTTTATTACCAAATTACTCTTATTTTGTATAATTTTGTATAAAAAAGGATCTTTGATGTAATCATTGATCCGTTGACTTTTCAAATAAAATAAAAATAAAATAAAATAAAATTATCATATCAAAAATTGATACTAGGCATAAGCGGTTCTTGTTAGCAGGTAGTTAAGATTTTTAAAATGATATACAGGTAAAAAACATTCCAAGTCAACGCGATACCATGAAATGTGTAAAGTTACAAATGATTGCGTCAGAATGACACAGTTCTCTTAGTTTCCTTTCGGTTCTGAATGTGCGAGCAATTCGTCTTTGAGCAGTGATGAAATTCGTGAACAAAGTGAGAAACTTATTAAAAAAATGGAATTGGGTAGTGTGTCGGAGGTTTCGACGAAAATTCGTTTACGAAGTCATGAATCAGGCTCGAACTGCAAGTGCAGCATATTTAAATGTGTTGAAAAGATTGCTTCCAATGATTGTGCTAAAATCCTCAAATCTTCAACTTCCTAAGTTCTTGAAATGAATCAACTTCATATCTTTCTAGACTAATTCAAAGACGAAATCGTCGTCTAGAGGAAAACAGTGATTTCCGACAAGCTTCTTATTTTTATAAAGTGAATCTGTAAAGCATCCGGTGTCACTGATGTTTCAGTATGCCTTGAAGCTTTTTTCTCAATTCACGGAGTAACCAGAAGATAGATTCAGACAATGCATGCGTCACTTCTACATGATGGGACAGCTCCCAAAGATATAAGTGTGGCTCACTTCTCCAATCACCGTAAACTGAGAAAAGATGTCGAATTGTGCGTTGTCTCGCACATGAGTTTGTTCAAAGGCAGGAGTAGCCACTATAGCCTTAACAAAACAAAGAAGGTATACTTACCTGAAACTTTGAATGCAAGAAAATTGCATTCATTATATAAATCAATGCATTTTAATTATTTGTATAATACAATGTTGTTAGAACCCCAAAGTTAAATAATTGAACGGTTTCAAACTCTTAAGTAGGAATGATTGCACTTTATTATAAAATGTCTGCAAAATTTTTCCTGCATCCGTATATATATATATATATATATATATATATATATATATATATATATATATATATATATATATATATATATATATATATATATATATATATAACTTTTGAATAATTATTAGCAATAACAGGCTTGGTGAATCTCAAACTTTTTCAAGAATGTGGACCAACAGCACGGGCAACAAGCAAGCAGTTATTACAAGCAGTTATTATTTTGAAAAATGTTTGTTCACTTAACAAGAAGATTGCCAATCTGAAGTCGAGAAATTTTTTTTTACTGCGTTGCGAGCATGAAATTCTGTGTCCTACATTCCTTAAGGTGAAAGTTTCAAACATTGTTCTAGATGGTGAGTACTTTTTTAGAAAATTTGAAATTCTGAATAAAAATTTTCATCAAAAAAACACTCAATTTAATAATTACCGACACTGTTGAAAATATCAACATTTTAACAAAACAAATAAATACTCTTACAAACACATTACAACAAATACTTCCAAATAAAATTTTACTCAATTTTCCACAACATGAAGAAATTAAGAATAATAACCTTCGTAAAATTAATAAAACATCAAAAAATTGAACAAACTAATATCTAAACAATCACCACAAACAATTGTAGAAGCAACATCATATGAAAATAGTCTAATTAATACCATTAACACTATTTTACCCTTTTTCGTCGAAGAAACATTAAATTTAGACCCCAAATACTGTATAGAAATTAATAATATCAAACAAATACCAATCGATAATATTACAGCTAACATAGAGAAAGGTATTTCAAAATTATGTCCTGAAAATCAAAAGTCCATTAGACAAAAAGTAGCACAAACTATAAAAACTTACCACGATAAATGCAAAAATGAAAAACAAACATTACATAATACACAAACTATCAAAAACTTATATCAAACCAAATAATTCATCAAATCTAATCCACAGCTAACAATAACTAAATCAGACAAAGAAAACAAAACAGTTATACTAGAAACTAATACATACAAACAAAAAATTACTGAAATGCTTAGTGATTCATCTACATATAAAAAAATTGAAAAAGATTTAACAAAGACTCTGCAAAATGAAAGTAACAAATTGTTTAAAACAGGGCAACAAAAAAATTTCATTTCTCCACAAACATCAAAAGAATTAATTCGACACAACAGCCTTTCACCTAAATTTTATGGTCTTCCTAAAATACATAAAGAAAACATACCATTAAGACATATTGTCTCTTATATTCAATCACCTCTATATAATCTTTCTAAATTTATTTCTTCAATATTAAAAAATATGGAAAATCAAAATCCTTATTATATCAAAAATTCTCTCGATCTAGTAGACCATCTTAAAACTTCAAAACTACCTTACAATTACAAATTTTTTTCATTAGATGTTGTTTCTCTTTAGACCAATATTCCAAATTCTTTAGTTCCAATAATAATTAATGATAAATGGAATATTATCAAAAATTATACAAATATTTCTAAAACCGATTCTATAGAAGCAATACAATTTGCACTTGGCACAAACTATTTTCAATATGAAAATAACTTCTACCAACAAATTGATGGTGTAGCAATGGGAAGTCCTATTTCCAGTGTTATAGCTCAATTAGTTTCAGAATATTTAGAAGAAAATGTAGTAAATAATTTGAATGAACGAATTATAACTTTCAAAAGGTATGTTGATGATTGCCTTATAATAACATCAGAAGATTTTATTGATGATATTCTTGAAAAATTCAACGACTTCAATATAAAATTACAATTTACTCTAGAAATAGAAAGAAACAATAAATTAAATTTTCTTGATATTACTCTCATATACGAAAACAATGAAATTATCACAAAATGGCATAGAAAAGAAATTTTTTTACAAAGAATATTGAACTACAAACGTACACATCATTTGTCACAAAAAAAGAATTTTAATTATCGGATATATAGACAAAGCCCTTAAACTTACTTCACCTACTCACAGACATGAAACATTACAAGATGTCCATAAATTACTCATAAAAAACGATTACCCAAGAAAACTTATACAGAAAATCACTAAAAATAGAATTCATAAACTTTACAACACTTTAGAAACGTCAAAAAAAGAAAATATTAACAAAAAATATATTCCTCTTCCATATATTCCTCATTTAAGTAATAAGATATCACATATTTTAAATCCACACGATATTAAAGTAGCTCACACTGCACAAAATCAAGTAAAACAAATATATTCTAAATTAGGAAGTAAAACACCTCTTCTGCAAAAATCTCATGTTGTTTATAGTATACTCTGTAATAATTGTAATAAATCATATATAGGACTTTTCAAAATTTAGAAGTGAGTTAAAAGCACACAAATATACCAAAACACAAACCACAGCACTAATGAAACATAAAAACAATGAGAATCATAGTTTCAACTTTAATAGCACAAAAATTTTAGAAATAGAAAAAGATCAAAAACGCAGAGAAATGTTACATATTCAAAAAAATTTAAATGAAGTCGTAAATGATAGAACAGATATAAAACATTTAAGTTCAATATAAGCAGATTTAGTCTGGTCTAGTTTCTTTGACTTTTCAAAATTAAAATAATTTGAATCTATTTCGAACATTACGTGGGTAAAGGTTTCTGCGGTTTCCCTTACCATCTCATAATAACAGATTTGAATGTTAATATTGGACTGAATAGCACGTAATAAATAACAGGAAACGGCCGCAGCCGAAAAATTTTGATGAAACATAGTAGTCTTTTTTAACTATTCAAATTTTTTCAAATCAATAAATGTCAAAGAAATTTCAATTTTTCAAAAGTTTTGATAAAGCCACGAATGTCGTGGCGAAACGTCTACTTTTTAATAAAATCGAGTTGTTTGAGATTCACCAAGCCTGATATTGCTGATATTATTTAAAAGTTAGAAACAGTTCACAGGCAACAACAATTCAAATAAATATATTTATATATATATATATATATATATATATATATAAATATATATATATATATATATATATATATATATATATATATATATATATATATATATATATATATATATATATATATATATATATATATATATATATATATATATATATATATATATATCAGTATATATATATATATATATATATATATATATATATATATATATATATATATATATATCTATATATATATATATATATATATATATATATATATATATATATATATATATATATATATATATATATATATATATATATATATATATATATATCAGGGGCGGCTAGTCAAAGGAGGCTAAGGAGGCTAAGCCTCCTCAATAATATTCCGTGTATCACTAATATGTATATTATATTGAATAGTCAGCATTCAGCATATTCATATTAATCAAAATCATATTATTTTATGCACCTACCTTCCTTTCAACCTACATTATATAATATAATTTATTAATTGAGATAGAAGGTATTTACATTTACTGCATTTCATTCATTTCAAGATTTGTGGCAACGCTGCGGAAAGCTTAGAAAGGTATATTCTCAACGTTCATTATGCCTGCCACAGAAAAGCAAACTCACGCCACTTAAAAACAAATACTCCGAATGAATACTTCATTGAAATAGAAAACCAAAACACATGTACATGGCAACACCGATAAACTCCAGCCTTATACAATGTCGACCAATCACAACTATAGAATCTTCCTGACATCGAGTAAAGTCGTTGATTGAATCGTAGTATGATCGTAATTCGTATTCGTACTGTCTGAATAATGGACGCCGGAATCAACTCGCGTTACGCGTATTGTTTTGATATGAGTTTGATTACTGAAATTAATTTCAAAAATTTCAATGGTGACTTAGTGGAATATTTATTATCCCATAACTTTAGTGTTCTAAGTTATGAGGATACAGTTTTGATAAAAACAAAAAAAACCTACCCCTGAATTAAACAATTTGGTGCAGCGTAACAGAAAACAAAACCGCGGTTTTAATACACGGAATTATGAGAGAAATCCTTGCCTAACCGGATCACAGGTAAAAAATAAATTATTTTGTTGGCAGTGTTTACTTTTTACTAGTGAAAATGTCTCTGTTTGGGGCC